>PVIA01002560.1:0-203049 GCA_004024845.1 Tonatia bakeri
TTCCAAGTCATGAAAAGCAGGGACCTACATCCAAGATTGCTCTGTCCAGCAAAGCTATCATTTAGAATGGAAGGGCAGATAAAGAGCTTCCCAGACAAGAAAAAGACTGAAGAAGTTCATCATCACCAAACCATTACTATATGAAATGTTAAAGGGGCTTGTTTAATAAAATGAAGAAAATCAAAACTATGAACAATAAAATGCAAAAAATACAAATCTATCAACAATTGAATGTAAAAAGCTAAGCAAACCAGGTGACAGAGACAGAGACAGAATCATGGATACAGAGAGGGTCTGATGGTTTCCAGATGGGAAGGGCATGTGGAGGATGGGTGAAGAGGTGAGGGGATTAAGAAGTATGAATAGGCAGTTACAGAATAGCCATGGGGATGTAAAGTCCAGCACAGGAAATGGAATAGTCAAAGAACTTACATGCATGACCCATGGACATGAACAGTGGTGGGGGGACTGCTTGAGGGAGTAGGGGGTGCTGGGTAGAGGGAGGCAAAGGGGAAAAAAATCAGGACAACTGTAACATCATAATCAATAAAATACAATTTTTAAGAAAAGAGTTAGTTGGAACCCATTATTAAGTCTGATAACAGTAAAAACATTATGTAACTGCAGCTGTTTAAAGGTTCACAACAAGATACTCATTTTTTGCAAGAGTTTACTTTAATCTTTGACATAAGTCTTTAATACCTATATTATTTATAAGATGGGGAAAAAAGGAATTGTAAAGTTCTGGTACTGGTACTGCTCTATCTAACCTTGAAATGGAATGCCAAAACATGTGTTACATGCAGCATGGCAGAAGAATATAGACACAGTAGTAAGAAACAGACATCACTGGTTTACACTACTACTTTTTAAAAATCTAGATATTGTGAAATCAGTCACGACCATGTTACAAAGAGTACCCCACCATAAAACCAAAGTGTACATAGCACTGAAGAGACAAACAATACATTATTATTCCCCCACATAATACATTGATATGAGAGGGAAACACCAATTCTCTGCCTCTTGTACGTGCCCCAACCAGGGACCAAATTGGCAACCCAGGCATGTGCCCTACTGGGAATGGACCCAGCAACCCTTTGCTTTGCAGGATGATGCCCAACCAACTGAGCCACATTAGTCAGGACCCATGTTAAACTTTTAAACTTGTGTGATCTTGGCCTACTGTCAAAAGAGTAAAGAGAAAAAACTAAAAGTATAATTTATAGTAAAATATAAACTATTTTATATTCCCCAAATACAGATTTTACTGAATATAAACCCAAAATGTTGCAAAAATATGTCAGATTTTTTACTTAAGGAAACTGCTTCTAAAGTTGGCAAAATAACTCAGTTTCTCTACTCATAAAGTTATTAGTCTTGATGAAAATAACATGAGTATTCAGTGTTATTGTTTAACACTCTTAATATTGAAGACTTCCAAGTCATTTGATATACCTGGCAAGGACCAAAGTCATTGTTTTGGGGGATATCTGCAACCAGAGGAATTTAAGATATGATCATGGAGAGAAACAAAAAAAGACCAGCCTCCCCCCACCCCACCCCAACCACACACACACACACACACACACACACACACACACACACCCAAACCCAGAACTCTTAACTCTCCTTTAAAATTTCACTTATTTATCTTCTGCAACCATTCACCCCATTTTACATATCTTTTGCATTTTCCTAAATATAGGTCAAATTCAAAGTAGTGATTCTGATGCCAAAAGTGTTTTAATTCTATTGTAAATCTCAAAGTACCAAAATGAGATTTAAAAATTTTTTTAAGCAAGTAACTGAAAGAAGATTTAAAAATACTATTCTATCCTTTATAAACATGAAAGTTTTATTTTGAAGATTCTACAATATGTAACTATAGAAAATGGCACAATAGTATAATGTAGTATTCCATTGCCCAAACCACTATTGTATTCTATTGCTCAAACCACTAAAATCGGGGTGATCCAATAATGTAATTCCAATTCTAGTCTTTCTGATCTATTAACTTTCAACAAATAAGGCAAAATACTTCAATTAAAAATTTTTACCTAAGTAAAGTTGATCTTTAGAAATAATGTTTTCTAAGCTGCTTTTGAAAACAGATAAGTAGGCAGCTCTACAATTCATATAAAATACCTCCTCTTCAGTTAGTGGAAATTTCTTTGTTCGAGGACTCTCTGAAAGCGTTGAGTTCTGACTGGAGAAAGCAGCATCACTTCCTGGACTGATGGCCATTCTATTAGAAAATAATTTTAAAAATGGCTTTAGTCAATTTTAATCCCCTAAAATGCAAATGTTACCTTGCCTTTCAAATGGGAGGGGGGAGAAATCAAGACATTAATGTTTTTATTTGTGGGGGAAAAGGATGAACATTATAATATGCATAAGGTTGTAATATATGTTAAACTAGAAGCCTTTTGGCTTGTATATATACATATATATACACATACACAACTTTCTAAAGTTTTTTATTTATTAATATACAGGGTCAGGCAGAAGTATGGACTGCTTGAGTGTGGTTAGTAGGGTAATAATATGGGTATAATAATTCTAGTTTTAATTTGAACATTTCACCTAAAATGTCATATGGTGTGCTTGAGTGTGATATTATGTTACAGAATTACATGTTCATGATTTTGTAATTAAAAAGGGGTGTTATTTGTGCTGGACCCTGTATATGTATATACCAAAAGAACAAAGCCAAAACAAAGAGGTAACATAAATATAAAAGAAGAATCACAGGGCAAAAAAACCCCACAAAAAACACACATACACATCTATTCTCTCAAAATAAGATGACAGTTGAGACTCTTCATAGGGCTATCATGAGGATTAAATAATATATGTAAAGCATACTGAACAGTGCTTGGCACAGATTAAATGCTAAATAAACTGTAGACAGAGTGAAACTTCCCAGTAATAAGAATGTGGATGTAATGTGACTGACAATTGGCATCCATCTCCACAGCAGGACCAAGCAGGTCATTTCACTAACATCTCGATAATACAGCCCACATTTTAAATGACTGAATTTTAAAAATCCCATTTATAGCGTTATAGGTTTTACTGTATTCCATTACTAATAATAATGTTTTGGGTTTATATAGCACCTCTGCTCACAAGAGCTTAAAGAACTGTCATACATCATGATTTATCCCTACTACAATGGTCAGGTATTTTTGGTCCATTTTACAGATAAGGAAATTGAGGGACACAATTTAATTGTAAGTAGAAAAGGCAGTAAAATTCAATAACAGTTTCTTCTTTATTAATGTGAATGGAGGCTTCTCATACAATAGTTACTATGAGACACTAAATTGTGCCAGTTGTCTAACAGCTTCCAACATTATTTTACCCAGCTTTGACTTTTAAAAATACATTCCAGCCTAATAAATTGAATATTTCAAGTTCAACAATAAGACGACACAGATAGGGTCCCCTTCAGGACTCATTGCATTCTTACTCAAGAGACCTAAATCACTTGCACCTTCTTGAATTATATAGGTCTTTTACACTTGGGAAAGAAAGATAATAATCGCTTATCATGGATGAAGTACCCTATTTATAATACACAGACCGCCTGCCTGACACTTTCATATTACAGCAGATTTAGAAGGACCCCATAGGGATGTGTGGTGTCACAGTCTGGTTACTGCAAATTGGTATCACTATAATTAAGCATCACTGTTTTAAACACATATGCGTGCACACACCTACTCGAAAAAGCGAAAGAAAACCGTTACTATAAGGAATAGAGAATGTTCATTTTGCAGCAAGCAATTTTAAAATGTAAGTTTTTTTTTAAGAATGGTCCTCAAATACTCTTTCCAAATAAGGTGACTCCCTCACGTGGAAATCCCACGGCAGAAATGTTCCAGAATTCTATTCTTTTCCTTTCTGTGAGGAAAGACTAACCTAGGCTTAAATAAATATATAATTGTACCCCCTCAGGCTTGGAAACCTCCTTCATTTAAAACTCCAGCCCGAGACTCAGGCAGGGGCCTAGAGAGTACACTGCAGCAAACGGCTCCATAAATAACCAGCCACACAATAGCAAGAAAAATAAACTAACAAGCGCCTAGGGCTTTTTAAAGGGCCAAGTGAAACAGAGAGCCAGCCACACCGCCCTACACAGTGAAATATGTTCACAGCTGATCTCAGGCAACATCTCTCTGTATGCCTCTGGGCACAAAACTGCATTTATATGTACATTTCAGGTACCTACATGGACCGAGTGTTAGTATGATAGAGAAGTAAAAGTAGCAGGTGGAAGAAAAACCCGACAGTAAGGGACGGAAAGCGCAAAGACAGACAGTGAATTGATTGCTACCTAATTCCAGTTTACAGACGAGGAAGCTCAGCCAATTCTCCGCACGGATTCCACAATCCGCTCACCGAAACCGGACAGACCGCTGCCTTTTTTTAATCACCATAGCAACTGCACCTCTCTGCCACCGGAAATAAGATACAGAGCACCTCCCCAAACAGTCCGGCTAGAAATCTAGGATCGTTAACCCACAGTGATCAGAGACTGTTCTGTTGCTTCTCCATCCGGAGCTGTTTTGGCTAGAAGCGTGAGAGAGGGTCCTGTGTCGTACTGCCAGGGACTGGATGCGGTCTTAGAAGGACACTCCCTCCTTTCCCCGCTTGCATTCGGATCTGTTGTCGCGAAGGGGGTGTTTCCGGCGGGCTACGTTGAGTGTGACACAACGGCAAGCGACCGCTCGCCCGCGCTTTTCAGGCTCCTGTGTTTTTTTCGTAAGGTTTTCTGTTTTCGGAAGAGGTTGCTCGGTTAGTTTTATCCAGCGGCGGCGATCCTTCCCTGAATGTGAAAATGCCGTAGGTATCTCCTCCCCAGGTATTGCTGTTTGTCGGGCGCCTCTGTGGGCAAGAAAAGTAAATATGTGGCCCAATAATCTTTTTCTACTTTTCTGAGTATAAACTTGACTCCTCCGTCGACATTTCATAGTGCTTGGTACCTTCAGTCCACCTGTGCTCATATTCCAGCCGTAGTTTTCCGGTAGACTCGATCCACTTTAATTCCGATTCTCCAAGGCTTTTGACTGATGTATAGGCTATGGCTGTATTTAGTGATGTATTTAGTGCTTGAAATAATTTTAAATATGGTGAACACACCAAGAGTGGGATACAATAGATTGAAAGGCGCCATATAATTTGATAACGCCCATTAGTGTGGTAAGTTCGTATAAACTTGTGGAACAACTCAACTGGGTCTCAAAAGACCTGGATTCCAGCTCTAAAACGAGGAAGCGTAGCCCGTTGTGGCGTGCTTCCTTATTGCTGCCCTGTAGTAACTTTTTAAAGTTGGCTAAAGAAGTTTTTCTTTGGGGTGGAGGGATTAATATCTAACACGTGAAATTCTCCGGCTGTCCCTTGCCCCCAGGTTGACTCAGGTGTCCTCTCTTGTGCCTTTCTCGAGTAATTTATTTCTCCGTTATTTTTCAGTTTGAGTCAAATGGGAATTAACACAGCGGGGATGTATTTGTATCACATAGGAATCGACATGAAAGTGGAAAAATGTAAAATAACTGGCATTTATTGAGTCTTTATGATTTGGTACAGGGTTTAGTTTACTTACATTTTCTCATTGAATCCTAAGAAAGGGCTTTAGGAGATAGGAGCCGCTGTTATGTCTAATTTCCCGATAAGGAAACTCAGCACTTAATATGGTATCTGATACATATGTGTGTTTCACTTACATCCTTGAAAGTTATAGATTATTGAAGAGGTTTTCATTTCCCCGGAATTAAGAACACTTGTCTCCCTATTGCTGCACTACTTAAAAAAATCCCGTTAGCATTTGTGTGAAACTGCAAGGATAATGTAGCAAAATCCCTGCTAAGTAGGAATACAATGGAAACTAGTGTGTATTTGTTTAATATATAAGTGATGATACTTCCTAAACTATGATTCTGTCCTGTTATAGGTAGTGAGAAACCAGAAAACTATTAAAAATGGAACTTTTGGACTTTTCCTAGCATATTAACATGTACATGTTATGTTAGAAGAATCTGTGGTAAATGTATTCCGACAGTAAATATATGATCTTAAAGTTGAGATTGACATCAGAGCACATATATCTGATGTAGAATTTATATTTAAAATACATACATATAAAAAGAACTCTTACAACCCAACAGTAAAAAGACAAAAACCTTACTAAAATAATGGCTCAAAGACTTAAACCAATGCCTAATAAAAAGTTATATGAATGGCAAATAAATACCTTAGACATCACGGATATTAAAATTAAAACTGTGTTGAAATACTGTTTAACATCCAGTAAATGACTACATATATCTTTTACATTTTAAGAATACTAAGCAAATATTAGTTGTATTGAGTAGATTTGTTTTGCACAGAGGTATGGGTTAGTGCTTACAAAACTAGTTTATGTGTGATAGGCTTGGGCAAATAAGTGGATTGAAGATCATGGTAGCTAGGTTTTCAGTGTGAGATAGAGAAATTTAAAATATTTTGGCTTGGTATTGGAAGAATCAATGTGAAATCATGGATTTTTAAAATGTACATGTGAAGATACAAGTAAATAGAATGTGTGTGTGTTCTGTTTTAGCTCTGTCCATTAGCTATAAGCAATGACATAAGTAGTAATGACTACATCTAGAGCCCAGATCTTGATTTCTAAATGTCATAGTCCACACACACACACACACACACACAAAGACAAAAAACAAACAAACAAACAAACAAAAACCCCCAGCAATAGCCAGGTCTTACTGAAGCTAAAGCTAATTCTAGGACGGGAACAGAGAACATTTTTTATGCTGGTAAGTAAGGAAGTGGTCATACAATTACAGTTCCGTTAGGGGCAATATGAAAGGGGAAAGATCCCATTGCCAAATCTGGGACAATGAAATATCAAGATAAGTGATAGAAATTGATTGTAATCCATTAGATAAAATAAAATTCCATCATTTCATAGTGATATATAAATAAAGAGGAGAAAGGAAAACTTTTGGAGTACAATGCTAATAAATATTTTTAAAACAATAGAAAATCATCAGTGGCTCTATAAAAGTATTGGAAGAGCCCTGACCAGGTAGCATAGTTATTTAGAGTGTCGTCTTGATATGCCAGGGTTGCGGGTTTGATCCCCAGCCAGGACACATGCAAAAAACAACCAGTGACTGTACAGATAAGTGGAATAGCTGATTGATGTTTCTTTCTCATTCTCTCCCTCCCTCTTCCCCTCCCTCCTTCCCTTTCCCTCTTTCTTTCAATCTCAATTCAATAAATAAAAACTTTTAAAAAATCTTTAAAAGTATTGGGAGAAAGCTTGATATGAAACAAGATATTTACATGTAAGTTTTATTATGTATTGCATTGGAGAAAACCAGCAGATAACTCGTTAATCAATGACCAAAACATGCCACTTGTATTGTGACAAACCAGTATCATGTGCCTCAAGTTCACATGCTCTCAAAAGAATGCGTCGACATTTTCATGATATTTATGCCCCAAAATACTTAACTTCATGGGAAAATATCCGATATGCCAAAATGACAGATATTCTACAAAAATCGTTGGCCTATATACTCTTGAAAAAATGTTACAGTCAAGAAAAAGAAAGTTGACGAATTGTTCTAGACTAAGGGGGTTGGAAGATAGGGGACAATTAAATGCAATGAGCGGTCCAGGATTGGTTCTTAGACTGGGTAGAAAATTGGCTACCAAAGAAATTATTAGAATGAGTGATAAAATTTGAATGTGAACTGTTAGTAATAATATGTATCAATGATTAATTTCCTGAACTTGATTAATATACAAAAAATCAGTTGCATTTCTATACATTGATAATAAACTACTAGAAAGAGGAGTTAGAGAACAATCCCATTTACAATTGCATCAAAATGAATGAAATACCTAGGAATTAATGTAACCAAGGAGGTGAAAAGACCAGAAAACTAGAAGACACAATGAAAAACATTGACGAACACTTAAATAAATAGGAAGATAGTCCACGCTCATGGATTGGAAAAATTAATATTGTTTAAATATTCACACTGCCCAAAGCAATCTGTATATTTGATGCAAACATTATCAAAATTCCCATGGCATTTTTCAAAAAATAGAACAAATCTTAAAATTTTTACGGGACCACAAAAGACCCCAAATAGCCAAATCAGCCTTGAGAAAAAGAACAAAGCTGGAGTCACCATGCGGATTTCAAACTGCATCACAAAGCTATAGTAATAAAAATAGAATAGAGAGCCCCAAAACAAAACCACACGTATATGGTCAATTAATTTACAACAAAGAAGCCAAGAATATACAGAGGGAAAAGGACAGTCACTTCAATAAATGGTGCTGAAATAATGGGACCCCTATATTACACCATAAACAAAAATCTGAAAATGTGTTAAGAACCTGAACGTAAGACCTGAAACCATAAAACTCTAGAAGTAAGCTCCTTGACATCAGTCTCAGTGGTGATGTTTTGGATTTGACACCAAAAGCAAAGATAAGGAAGTGGAACAACATCAAATTAAAGAGCTTATGCACAGCAAAGGAGATCAACAAAATAAGGCAACCTATGAAATGGGAGAAAATACTTGCAAATTATATATAAGGAGTTAATAACCAAAATATATAAAGAACTCATAGCTCAACAGCAAAAAAAAATTTTTTTTAATTAAAAATTTTTAAACTTTAGGGGCAGAGGATCTAAATAGACATTTTTCCAAAGAGCACATACAGATGGCCAGCAGGTACATGGAAACACGCTCAACATCACTAATCATCAGGGAAATGCAAATCAAAACTATGAGGTATCACCTCAGATTTGTTAGAATGACCCTTATCAAAAAGACTAGAGATAACAAGTGGTGGTTAGGACCTGGTGAAGAGGGAGCCATTGTGCACTGTTGGTAGGTAGGTAAATTGGTACAGCCACTACAAAGAACAGTATGGGCTTTCCTCTAAAAATTATAAATAGAACAAAGCTGGAGTCACCATGCGGATTTCAAACTGCATCACAAAGCTATAGTAATAAATAGAACTACCATATTATTTAGCAATTTCACTTCTCTGTATTTATCCAAAGGAAACAAAAATACTAACTTGGGAAGCTATCTTCACTGCCCACCCCCACTGCGTACATTGCAGCATTATATATGATAGCCAAGACATGGAAACAACCTAAGTATTCACCAATAGATGATTGGTTAAAGAAGTGTGGTGTACATATACAATGGAAGACTATTCAGCCATTAAAAAGAAAAATTCTGCCATTTGCTACAATATTATTGGACCTTGAGGGCATTACGCTAAGTGAAATCAATCAGACAGAAAAAAACAAATACTGTATGATCTCACTTATATGTGGAATCTTAAAAAAAAAAACACAAACTTACAGAAACAGTACAGATTGGTGGTGGTCAAGGGTGAAGGGTTAGGGTGGATGAAGTCAGTGAAGGTGGTCAAAAGGTGTACCACTTTTAAAAGGTGCACCAGTTATAAAATAAGTCCTGGGGATGTAATGTACAGCCTATAATAAATATTACTGTTTTGCATATTTAAAAGTTGCTGAGGGTGTACATCTTAAAAACTTTGTTAACTGTGGTGATGGATCTTAAGTAGACTTGTGATGATTAATGCACAATATATACATATATCAAATTATTATGTTATATGCCTAAAGTGAATGTTCTATGTCAATTATATCTAAAAAAGTCTTGATTTTGATCATTGTATTATGATTATATGAGAAAGTGTCATTCTTAGAAATATTTATGGGTAAAGGTATGTGATGTCTCTTATTCTCAAAAGAGATTGTTCATTATACATACATATATTTGTATAGAGATAATGATAAAACATGGGTCAAAATGTAAACAAGTGGCAGGTCTGAGTAAAAGATAACAAGAAGTCTTTTTCCTAGAACTTTTTTTAAAGTTATATAAAAATTAACCAAAAAAACTCATCAAATTATTTTTAAAATTAAAAGTACTAATGATAGAGTAAACAGTAAATTAGACAGAGTGGGATTAAGAATTGGACAACTGACAAATAGATCTGAAGAAATGGCCAAAAATGAAGGATAGAGATCAATGATCAAATGTAGGAGTTTAGAGACTTAGATAATTAATGACAACGTCTAGAATAACTTCTAGAGGAAGTCTCAGAAAGGTAGGATGAAGGCAAGTCAGTATTTGAAGAGATTATGACAGATTTTTCCAGAACTGATAAGACACATCCACTATTTGAGGATAGTCTAATAGACTAAAAAGAGACTATTTTAGAGATTAAGACCATTTTGGTATGACGTCCTTGGGGAACCTACATTTAAACAACCTTAACAAAAAGGAGAGGATCATTAAAATTAAAGGGAGTAAATATATTTTGGGATTTGAGGCAGGTTTTAAATTAAAAATAAATATAAATTATTAATTTATATAACAGCTCTGTGCCAGTCACTGTGTCAGGCCTTGGGATTCTCTAGGCATTTTAATTTTAGTGGGAGAGAGTTCAACAGGCATTTTTAGAACTCATAACCTTCCAGTTCACCGACAAGTTGCTGATGATGTAAGTATCTGAGTCTGGGAAGGAAAGACAAACTAAGTAGACTATTTCAACATGACACGTTTCGTGAAGGAGACATGTACAAGTGCTATGGTGTAGAGCAGAAAGATCCTTAGTGCAAACTGGACATTTTCAGGAGAAACTTCTTAGAAATGATTGTGCTGGAATCTCAAGGGTAGGGTAGCATCAATGTTAGTTGATTCTTACTAATTTTTATGTTGCAAAATAACATACAAGAAAGTATATAAAATCCCTCTGCCATATTTAATTCTGACAAACCTCGCTGGCCTCTTTCAATAGTAAGGATTTATACTTTTTATATGTATGTTATGTGTGATGATGCACACATGTTTATATGTTTCTTGCAGAAGGTAATAGTAATGAATATTAATGTTCATTTTTTAGACTACCCATTTAGGAGCGAAATAATTTTATGGCATTTCTCATTTTATTCAACCTAAGAACATCTTTTTAAAAAATATATGTTTATTGATTTTAGAGAGAGAGGAGGAATAGAATGAGAGAGAGAAACATCGATTGGTTGCTTCCCATACAAACATTCCACCTGCAACTTAAGTATGTGCTCTAACCAAAAATGTGACCCACAGACTTTTATGTACAAGACAATGCACCAACCAACTGAGCCACACTGGCCAGGGCAACCCAAGAACATCTTACCTTCATCTGTTTATCTTCTGGGGTCATTATTCCCAAATGTCTCCTTTGCTTTTATAAGAATCTTTAGTAATTCTTTATTAATGTTTTAATAAAGACGGTTTTGACATTATAAACATGTTGTCTAATAACTGATTAGGATATTGATCCTTCTTATACATAGAATAGAAAAAAATTATTTTAGATCTCTCAACTTACACCTAAGGAGTCACATGGTATGTGAATTTGGCCCTTGCCTTTCGTCAAAGTGTCTCATCTAAGTATCTCATAAGCATACTCAATAATCCTAAATGCTCCTGTGAAGTTGTAGCTGGCAATATTATCATCTCCACTATAGTGAGGAATAAATGGAAACACTAACATACCAAGTCATACTTTTATTTTCCACTGATAAATTTTCTAAAAGTTTTTAGGCCAGTCTTATCAACTTCATGAAGCTCAGTGAGATTATGTGATTTGCCTAACCTAGGGAGAAAATTTGGCATAGGTAGCACCAAGGCTCCCTGAGTCTTACCCGCTTCACTAAGTTTATTTTCCTACCTTCCCCCAACACAGTGTTGCCCTCAGTTCAGCTAATCAAAATGATAAGTAATCCAATGTTTTAAAAATCCTGTAAGAGTTTCAAATCATGTAATTTCATGAGTTTTTGAGGTGTCATTCCTACTTTTTAATTAGGAATCATTTTAGAATAATTTCTTTAATTTTTTGTGTTAAAATAATACATAACATAAAAATTACTATTTAAGCCATTTTAAGTGTACAGTTCTCTGGCATTAAGTATATTCACATTGTACAGTCAGCATCATTCATCTCCAAAACTTTTTGATCTTGGAAAATTGAAACTTTGTGCCCATTAAACAGTAACTCCCTAGTCACCCCTGGCAACCACCATTCTATTTTCTGTCATGAATTTGACGACTTTGAGTACCTCATTTGAGTGGAATCATATAGTTTTTGTCCTTTTGTGATTGGCTTGTTTTACTTAACATAATGTTTTCAAGGTTCATCCATGTTGTAGCACGTATCAGAATTTTCTAAGGTTGAGTAATGCTCCAATGTGTGCCTATGTATGTGCCTGTGTGTGTACAGTTTTCTTTCTTCATCTGTTGATGGACATTTGCATTACTTTTACTTGCTGGCTATTGTGAATAATACTGCTGTGAACATGATTTAATTTTTTGAGGAACTGCCAAACTGTTTTCCCTAGCATCTGCACTATTGTGTAGTCCCACCAGCAGGGCATAAGAGTTCCAGTTTCTCCATATCCTGGCCAATACTTAATTTCTAGTTTTGGGGTTTTGGTTTTCGTTTTGTTTTGTTTTGGTAGTAGCCATTCTAATGGTTTTAAAGTGATATCTCACTGTGGTTCCGATTTCCATTCCTTAATATTAGTGCTTCCATTAATATTAGTGACGTTGGGCATCTTTTCGTGTGTTCATCTGCAGGTTGTATGTTTTTGGAGAGATGCCTGCTTGGATGTTTGCGTGTTTTTGAGTGCCCAGTTTTTTACAGATAAGTTAGTAACCACAAGAGCTGCTTATAACTTCACAGAACTACCAGAGATACATCACTTTTAATTGCTAAGACTGGTAGCAAGTGAATGAATACTTTAGAAAAATATTGTGTATATCTAATCAAGTTTGCCTGTTCTTCCTTTATGTGTATGTATCATCCATCTCTTCTCTCTGTTCCTGTTAATATTATCCTAACCTGCTTGACATCATCTCATGCTTGTATTATAGTTGTTTGTGGGTAAAAGAATTTTTTAAGGGTAAAACATATAGGAAGTGCTTAATTTAATCATTGATATCTTGACAATGGGCCCAGTTCTAACAGAATGGTAAGAATAGATGGTCATAAATTCCTCTAGTAGTTTTGCTTTTCTGTACCTTTTCCCCTCAGTTTGGCAAAGATTTATTATGCACACAGCCTGAGATGTGAGTTTCTCAAGCTGTGTGACAGTGGTGAAGTCATACCAACTTGTCCCTGTTGGGTGAACTAAGTGATTTCTTTGATTTCTCCCAATCTTGTCTATTAAATTTTTTCTTGTAAATATTTTCAATTTTTGATTATCAGATGCCTGAATTATCGGAAAACTACTTTTCCCATAATAAATCAAGTTTTTAGATTCTTACTAAACTGTTAAGCTGGAAGATAACAATCTAACTCTGATCTCTGTGTTTACTTTTACATGTTTCCTTGGACTTTTTAGATCACCATAGCACCTGAACTGGAAATCTTTAAATCCAAACATTTAGTTTCTTTTTCAAGGAATTAACCATCAATAATAAAACAAAAATATTTTGAACTTTAGTGACAGGGTGGGATTTGTTTCCTTCTGAAAGGTAGTATTGCATTTTAACAGCATTTGACAACAAAGGATAATAAAATGCCATACTGAATACTTTTAATTTTTTATTTCTGCTTTTGAAATTTTATTAAATGCCAAAACATCTCACACACCTGAATAGGGTGATGTATATTCCAAAGCTAAATATAAATACCTTTTTTGATTATCTGCCATTTTTACTTGTTCTTACCTCTCTTACTGCTTCATTGAGAATTCACATTCAGTTGATTTCACATAGACTTCTAAAAGATATACCTAATTCTTTAAACCAGTTTAATTCATCTCCAGAAATAATGGTATATGATAGGCTATTGTAGACGTAATAGCAAATTTAAGTGAACCCTTTTTCAGTAAAATTTTTGTATTTAATATTTACTGCTCAGTAATTACTGTAAATTGTCCACCCCTTTTACTTTTCTTGCTCCTGTCACTTGTTGGAAAGTCAGTAGTCAGTTATTTATGAATAGTCATTTGTAGGATGTGTAAGTTTTTTGTTTTCTATGCTGTAACCATTATTTACACAACCTTTTCTTTTTGGCCTAATGCTCAAATTCTTGAATATTTTAAATAAAAATTTCTCTCACAGATCAAGAAAGTACTGTTAACTCTGTGTTTGTCAGTAGGAAAACTCGTTTTAATTTATATTGACCTTTTTCTCCTTTGAGCATTTAATCTGCATTCAATAAAATGTTGATGACTGCTCTTTAGAAGACAGCTGTATGAAATAAAGTATTATAAATATTCAGCTTTCCTTTCTAAGCATTGTCACCAACAGCTGGGCATCCAGTTTAGCAGAACAGATTTTGCACAGAGAGAGCCTGGCGTGTTCCTGAATCGGTTTAGTGAAGGAGACAAAAAATAGTTTCATATGGATTGGGGACTTATAAAGACATAGAGCATCTGTTCCTCAGTCAAGTCATAGTCTGGTAGCACTGAATCATGTTTAAAGCTACAAAAATGTGCAAAACTTTTTTCACCTTGCTCATACTTTTATTTTAAGTTTGTTATTTGTACAAGTAATATTCCTTCAATATCTCCATTGAAGATATGTAAATTACTTTGCTCTTAGATACAATTTTTATTAGTGGTATTTTAAAACACATAAATAGTAACTTTTACTAAGATTGTTTTATAATATGACTTTAACAATTAAATTGTATGATAATGCATATATATAAAACCACATATGCATAAAAAGAACCATTTAGATGTTTAATTATGATTCCATCTTGAAATATGCTATTAAAAACAGTTTTGTTGTAAAAATTGCTTTTTTCTTATTGTATTCTACTTCATGTAAGTAACTTAGAATCTTTATATGTATTACTCTTAAATATTTGGCTGCTTAAAGCATACCAAATCTAAGGTTTCCTCAAATATTTTGTTTGCAGTGTTAAAAGAACACTGAAATTGGATGATCCATTGGAAGCAAATGTAAGTAGTTACTTACAGGTTTGTAATTACATATGAAGATTGTGTTCTTAATTTTTAAACAGCTAATTTACCTTACTAAACATAAAAACAATGAAAAAACATTGTGACATAATTGTGATCAGTACATCATTTTCTGCATAATATATTCTTATAAATCTAATGTATGGAAATTCCTGGCCAGCTGGAGGTTTTCAGTTAAGAGGCAAATTATTTAGAAACCTTATGAAATAATTTAGTACAAATTAATTCACTATATGTAGAAAAATATTCTGCTACTTAAATGCACAAGAAACAATATGGAACAATGGCAACACTTTAATATACATTTTATAACCTTCTATAATATCTGAAATAAAAACATTAAAAGCATTTTTATATAAAAAATGTAATTACCTCCTTCCGCTATGCTGGCATGATTAAACAATAAAATACACTGTAATAAATTTCACCATGGTTGTCACAATAGAAATAAAATTGTACAGTTGCTATTACTTTTTGTAATTCTGGTCATAGCACATTCCCAGTGCCAGCATATCATGACATATGTTAGTTTATTATCTTTTCTTACCATTATGGATCTAAATACAAACACTAATACTGAGATACTTAGGGTCTCAGTAATCTCAAGTGCAAGTAAATTGGTGAGAAAGTAAATTACAACAAATAGCTAGTCGATAAATAGGCTCCTACAAAATCCCATATGAGAGTGCCATTTCAAGAAATGGTTTTATATGGAATTCTTTTTTGGAAGACTCACTTCTATTTAACAGTTTACTATTTTAAAAAGTTCCTAGGTGCTTTTTAAAAAAATTTAAACAAAGGTGGAAAAATACTGCAATGCCACTAAAAAAAATCATTAGCAGTGTAATTAGCAATTTAGAGTACCATTATCCAACTTGCTCTGTACAGAATGCAGCTGTGACTGTAATTCTGCATCTGTTTCTTTGGTCAGAATGGTATTTTGGTAGATGAGTAGTCCAGCTTGAAATGAAATACTGTTCTTTCCTGCCCCAAAACTGTTCTTTGGGAGATGGTAACGTTATTTGAATGGAAAAAAGTGGTCATTTAGGAATTTAACCTCTTTGTGAAGTACAGTTGTCATCATGGCAGACTTTCTCTTCTTTTTTCAAATTAGGATGTATCAAGGTAGCCAGTGCTACAGCTAATATCCTGTATTAGAAAATAACATTGTTATGTTTGGCCCAATTCTGTACCTTTAAAGCAATTGACTTAGTTTGGTACCACATAACTACTGCCTGCTGTACACCAGCTCTCAGCATCCTGGCCTGAGCCTTCAACATTTCTCTTCTCTTTTTTATCTATTTCTGATAGTTTCAGCTTTTGAACTTTACCTAACCATTTGGTAGCAGCTCTATATTCACATCTTAGATCTGATAGCTTTTGCGCTGGTCCCAAGTCTAGGCTTCCATCCAGTCCAAAAAAAAAAAACCCCTTAAGCAACAAGACCCCCTGAATTCGGTTGTTTTATGGTATCCTTTAAATGATTTCTCTATTCTTCATATTTTCTATAAAACTGGTAGTTATAGCTAAGGACTGGTTAGATTCTGGTTCAGATTTTTAGTAAGAATGCCTCATAAGTGTTGGGGACTGCCCTGCCTGGTCTCAGGAAGCTGTGACCCCCTATAACTTAGGCTGAGTGAGAGACCTCCAGACCAGGAGCCACTAAGAAGACAAAAATTATTCCCCTGCCATGAACGCTACCTGTTCGGTGCTTGGCCTTTAGTGCTCGATCAGTTAACCAATGACAGGTAAGATTCCTCAAGGGAGGGGTAACCTAAGACAGGTTCTGATCGCATAAAGGCCTCTGGAATGAGACTCACTGGGCTGTGGAAATGAAGGGGCTGTAGAAAAGAAGGGGTGATCGACATCAACCCCTGCCCCCTTTAAGCCTGAGTCTTTGTACTTAGATGTGAGAAATCCAAGTCTCCTGGCTGCCTCTGTCTCCTGCCCTTCTCAGGGCTAAGCAGATAGCCAAAGGGGCAGCTCAGACTGGAGAAGGTGGACCCCTGGGGTAATCAGGCCTGGGACATAGAATATGCAAGATCCTGTGAGATCTGTTTGTTGTTAACTTAGAATTTGAAGGCACAGACAGGAAACCAAAACTAGCCCTTTAAGCCATATAGTCCTTTCAGATGACAAAACTCCAATCTCTGCCCGGAATCACAGCAGGACTTCTGTTAGCATCTTTGTAAGTCACCTGTTTTCTTTGATCCTTTCTGCCAGACTGTGAATCCACAAACTGAGTCTACTTTCTCAATAAAAACCCACTGGGGAAAAGGAACATCGCGCTCCCCACTAGAGGGGGTGGCCATGTTCTCTATGTCCCCACAGAATCATGCTAGTTTCTGTGCATTATGCATGTTTTCATGAACATCTGCAGCCAAGATGAATGCTGCAGGACGGCCGGGGCGGTATCCTTTCACACATAAGTAATCCGTATATTTCCTATTACAACACCTCAGGAGGCTCAAATGGTCTGGTTAGTTGTTGGGTTCAGGTGTTGTTACCCTACATCCCCCATAATAAAACTTGCCACTAACCTTTCTCCTAATGGACTTTAAAATTTATTGTTGTTTATTTCCTCTATCCCATATTTCACTATACTTACAAAATAATGATTTCCTTACTTACCTTTTGATTATGAAGAATTTCAAACATAGAGACAAAGATAATATGCTGCCCATTGCCCAGCTTCAGTAATTGTCAACACAAGGCTAATCTTGTTTCATTTATACTCTCACACATACTTGAGTACCCCTGTACGAGGCTATTTTGAAACATCTCAAACATCATTCATATCATCCATAAACACTTCATTAGTTATTTCTAAAAGATGAAGCCTTCTTTAAAATACAGTGGTATGATTATATCTCTGAAAAATTGTCATTCTTTAATCATAAAAGGGACAGTCTTTGTTCAAGTTCTCCAATTATATCCTATACTTTTTCACAGTTACATTGTTCTGTTTTTAATTTCATCGTTGTTGAGATATAATTTATGTAACATAAAATTCATCATATTAAAGTGTACAAGGGACTTTTAGTATACTCACTGTGCTGTGCAACTATCACCACTATCTTCATTTCAAAACACTTTTGTCACCTGCAAAAGAAACCCCATACCTCTTAGCAGTTAGTCCCATTATCCTGCTCCCCTCCTCCCCTGGTAACTACTAATTTACTTGCTATCTCTATGGATTTGCCTATTGTAGACATTTCATACAAATGGAATCATACAATATATGGCCTTTCATGACTGGCTTCTTTCATTTAGCATAATGTTTTCAAGGTTCGTGTTGTCACACTTAACAGTACTTCATTGCATTTTATGGCTGAATGATTTTACTTTGTATGTGTGTATCACCTTTTGTTTATTCATTCCTCAACTGAAGGACATTTGAGCTGTTTACACAGTTTTTAACTATTATGAATAATGCTATCAACATTCTTATATAAAGTTTCATATAAATGAGTTTTCACCCTAGCTGGTGTGGCTCAGTGGATTGAGCACTGGCCTTCCAACTAAAGGGTCACCAATTTAATTCCCAGTCAGGGCACATGCTGGGGTTGCAGGCCAGGTCCCCAGTTGGGGAATGTGAGAGAGACAACCACACATTGGTGCTTCTCTCCCTCTCTTTCTCCATCCCTTCTCCTCTCTAAAAATAAATAAATAAAATCTTTTTTAAAAAAATGAGTTTTCAATTGTGTTGATTGTATACCTAGGAGTGACATTGCTAGTTATAGTAATTCTGTCCTTAATTTTTTTAAAAACTTCCAAACTCTTTTCTACAATGACTGCACCACTTCACCTTCCCACTAACATTGTATGTGAGAATTCCAGTTTATTCAAATCCTTATCACTTGTTATCTGACTTAATGATTCTAGCCACCCTGCTAGGTCTGAAGTGGTATCTCATTGTGGTGTTAATTTGCACTTCCCTGATAATGCTGAGCATCTTTTCATGTGCTTACTGACTCTCTGTGTATTTTCTTTGGAGAAATATCAATTCAAAATCATTCTCATTTTTTAGTAGGTTTATTTGTCTTTTTACTGTCGAGTTATAAGATTTTTTATGTATTCTTAGTACTATACCCTTATCAGATGTATGATTTGCAAATATTTTCACCAGTTCTGTGAGTTGTCCTTTCATTTTCTTGATAGTGTCCCTTAAATCACAAGTTTTAAATTCTGATAAAATCCAATTCATTAACTTTTTTTGATTGCTTGTGTTTTGGGGGTTCTAGCTAAGAATCTGTTGCATAATGTATGGCACCACAAATTTTTACTACGTTTTTTTGCCAAAGGTTTTATAGTTTTGGCTCTTACATGAAGGTGTAACACCTAACTGAATTAAATTTTGTGCATGGTATGGATGTTCAGTTGTCAAAGCACTGTTTGTTGAAAGCTCTTTTCCCCCATTCAATGGCATTGGCACCCTTGTTAACAATCAATGAACTATAAATATATTGATTTTTCTCTGGACCCTCAGAGCTTTTCCATTCATCTATAGACCTGTCCTTATGCCACTACCACACTATCTTGATTACTGTGAATTTTCAGAATAAACAAAAAATTTTAATTACTGTAAATTTGAAATCAGGAAGTGTGAGTCCTCCAACTTACTTTTTTTCCGAGATTGCTTCTGTTATTCTGTGTCCCTTGCAATTCCATATGAATTTTAGGATCACCTTATCAAGGTCTGAAAAACAGGTATTTGGAATTTTGGTAGGTATTACAGTGAATCTGCAGTAATTCTCCCAAACTATGAAAACAGGATGTTTATTTTTGCTTTTTTTTACAATATTTTTTCAACTTTTTTTTTTTGTGGTTTTGAGTATACAGGTCTTATACTCTTTTGGTTAAATTTATTCCTAAGTATTTATTCTTTTAGTATTTTGGTGCTAATATAAATGTTTTTATAATTTCACTTTAGATTAGTCATTGCTGGTGTATAGAAATGCAGCTGATTTTTGTATATTGATCATATGTTGTACAACTTTGCTGAACTTATTAGCTCTAATTTTTTATTATTTAGGGTATTATATATATATCAAATAATGTCATCTGCAAATATGGGTAACTTCTTTCTTTCTGATCAGATGCCTTTTATTTATTTTTCTTGCTTGTTGCCCTGGCTAGAACCTCTGGAACAGTGTTGAGAAAAAAGTGGCAAGAACACACTTTGTTGTTTTGTTCCTGATCTTAGGGGAAAGCATCCAGTCTTTTACCATTAAATACGATGTTAGCTCTGGGTTTTTCCTAGGTGCCCTTTACCAGAATGAGAACGTTCCCTTCTATTCCTAGTTTGTTGAGTATTTTTATCATGAAAGAATGTTGGATTTTTGTCAAATGCTTTTTCTACATCTACTGAGATGATCATGTGGGTTTTTTCCTTTATCGTTTTAATATGGTGTATTACATTGTTTGGTTTTTATATATTGAACCAACCTTGCATACACAGGTTAAATCCCACTTGCTCATAATACATAATCCTTTTCATTTGTCTCTGGTTTCAGCTTGCTAGTATGCTGAGGATTTTTGCATATGTATTTATAAGGGATATTGGTCTGCACTGTTGGTGTGTGTGTGATTTATTTGTCTAGTTCTTGCATCAGAGTAATATTGGCCTCCTAGAATGACTTAGGGAACATTTCCCTAATTTTTGAGAAGGATTGGTGTCAGTTCTTCTTTAAATGTTGGTAGAATTCACCAGTGAAGCCCCTGGACCTGGCTTTTTCTTTTTTTTCTAAGTTTTTGAATATTGATCCAGTTTCTTTTCTTTCTATTAATGTAGTCTGATTTTCCATTTCTTGTAATGTGGTAAAAGCCCAAAGCATAAAGCTTCTGAAAATAAACATATCTTTCAGGCCTGAAAGTATGCAAAATTTCATACAACACAAAAATACTAACCAGAGGGGGAAAAAAGTTGATACATTAAACTTTCACACAATTACAAATTTCTGCTCCTCAGAAGGTACCATTAGGAAAACAATTGGGCAAGCCATGGATTGAGAAGGAAATACGTGTCATGCATGTATATAACAAAAAACTTGTATTTAGACTATATAAATAGTTTAAAAAGACAGTGCAAAAAAATACATACAGATACCCGAACAGACATTTCACAAAAAATTTAAATGGATAATTAGCACATGAAAAAGTGTTCAGCATCATTAATCATTGCAAATACAAATTAAAACCACATAGGGATACCATTTCCATCCTCTAGAATAGCTAAAGAACAACAAAACAGATTTTTTAAAAACCAACAACACTATGTTTGAGGTAGAATTCACTTTATATTCTGAAAAATATGAGGACATATTAAGAATGATGGGAAATAGCCAGGATACAGATTTCATTAAAAACTTCAGGATTACAGTGGAAGAGAGTAACAGAGTAGTGATATCTTTAATATTAAAATTAGTGTTTTAATATCCTAAAATTAAGGTACAATAATGAGCACAAATAGAAACACTATGAAATCTTTAGTTTTAAATTTTTTTTCTATTAAATTTTTTTATCAAAGTAAAATTTATATATTGTGAAGTTCACAGATCTTTAGTGTACAATTCCGTATGAGTTTTAACGGATATGTACCTCTATCAATCAAATACCCAGTCAAGAAATAGAGCCTTTCCATCATCACAGATCTAATATATTGGTTATATTATTTCCTTACTACCCCAGTAAGATCACTGAAGTACGTTTAAGATGCTTTTATTCTCCATAACTACCATGACAATAATAAATGAAATAATAACAAAACCACAATATTACTAGAACTACTAAGGATAGTAATTATGGCAGCTGATTAGAAGTTAGTTGGTATCTAGGACTCTACGAGGAACCCTAGGCCCAAATTGTGAAAAATTTTTGAAACAGCTAATATTTAGAGTTTTCTAGTGTAAATTCTATAATAAGTACTAGTTACTCATAATAATACCTTAGGTGCGATAACCTAATTAAGCCAGTACAAGTTTATAAAGAATTATCTTCCTTTGGCTGCCCTAACTTTTCTTTTATTTCTGGTTGTCTAAAAACCTATAGGACCTGTGTCAACTATTTCAGTGATAGTGTAGATAGTTCATAATAGTAGCAGATCCTTAATATCCCATAAATCATGCAGAAGGAAGCCTTAGTTAGTAGTTTCAAGACTGTTTATAGTAGGTAAAAATCAATAAAATTCGGGCATCTGTTTGGTAGAATATGCTTTAAACAAGGTGACGAAGCAAGCTACAATTTGTGAAAGATACTGAAGGAGGACATCATATATGTTTGAAATTATGGGGAGAAAATTCATTTTTTTTTTTTTTGGCAGAAAAATCAATGTCCAAACCTTAGTTTTATGAATGTACAAGGTTTGACTTTCTTACAAAAAGTATACTGGCATTTGGTCTGGTCATAGAATTTTTTTTTAGTAGTTGTGGTAAATATCTCTAAGGAGTCAGTAAATATCACAAGCAGTTGTAAATTATTAAAGAAGTAGTTTTGACTTACCCAATTTCTATTTTTTTCTAAAGGATCTGTCAGGTAGCAGTCATCATTGCTGAGTGAAAAGAATGCCAATCTTCTCTCAAATCTCAGTCTTTTTTTTTCTTTTTAAATAATTTATTTTTCAATTACAATTGACATACAATATTATATTAGTTCCGGGTGTACAACCCAGTAATTATACATTTATGTAACTTACAAAGTTATCAGCCCAATAAATTTATTACTCATCTGACACCATGTACAGTTATTACAATATTATTGACTATGTTCCTTATGCTGTACTTTACCTGATCCCCATGAATATTCTGTAACCACCAACTTATACTTCTTAATCCCTTTACCTTTTTTATCCATCCCTCAAGCCTGCTGTCACCTGGCAACCATCAAAATGTTTTCTGTATCTGTGATCTGTTTCTGGTTTCCTTGTTTGTTTATTTTGGTTTTTTAGATTCCACTTATAAGTGAAATTAGTCTGGTGTTTGTCTTTCTCTGTCTTGACTCAGGGCAATACCTTCTGGGTCTATCCATGTTGTTCCAGATGGTAAGATTTCATTCTTTTATGTTATGACTAAGTCATTTTCCATTGTATATATGCACCATTTATCTATTATCCATTTATCTGCTTATCTATTAATGAACACTTAGGTTGCTTCCATATCTTGGCTGTTGTAAATAATGCTGCAGTAAATGTATGGATGCATATATCTTTTTGATTTAATGTTTTGGGTTTCTTTGGATAAATACCCAGAAGTGGAGTTGCTGGCTCCTTCTTTGTGTATTGTTATATATAGCCTTTGTTTTAAAGTCTATTTTGTCTGGAGTAAGTATTGCTACCCCAGCTTTTTTGTTTGTTAACATTTTCATGAAATATCTTTTTCTATCCCTTTATTTTCAGTCCGCATGTGTCTTTCCATCTGAAGGGAGTTGCTCGTACACAGCATATGTAAGGGTCTTGTTTTGTTATCCATGCAGCCATCTTATGTGTTTTGATTGGAGCATTCAGTCCATTTGCATTTAAAGTAATTATTAATTCTTATGTATTGCCATTTTATCATTCATATTTTTTTATCTTTTCTTCTGAAAGAAGACCTTTTAACCTTTATTGTAATAACAGTTTGGTGGTGGTGAACTCCTTCAGCTTTCTGTTTGGGAAGCCCTTTCTTTATCTGTCCTTCACTCTAAATGATAGCTTTGCTGAGTAGAGTAATCTTGGTTGTAGGTCCTTGCTTCTCATCACTTTGACAATCTCATGCCTATCGAGTTGGCCTACGAAAGTTTCTGAGAGAAATCAGCTGACTTTCTTTTTCTTTTCAAATTAGCTTTTATTATGAATTACATTGCTTGAAAAGGTATATCATGAAGAATTTAAAATTAACTTCTCTGGATAACATAATTTATATTAACATTTATATATGCAGAAATAGTTTATACACATAATATAAGACCTTGTATAGTAGGATGACACTTGGTTTTTTGGTTTTGGAGAGTTTTTTCCTTTTATCTCTTTTTTAAAATTATATTTTATTGTTTATGCTGTTACAGTTGTCCCCATTTCTCCCTTTGCTCACCTCCACTCAGCCCCCCGCCCCCGATTCTCTCAGGCAGTCCCCACATTGTTCACCTTCTTTTCCTCCAGTACTCCCTCCCCTCTCCCCTCTGACAGCTGTCAGTCAATTCCATGTATCCATGCCTCTGTTTCTATTTTGCTCATCAGTTTATTTTGTTCATTAGATTCCACATATAAGTGAGATCATATGATATTTGTCTTTCATGGACTGGCTTAATAAATTAGCTCACAGTCTTGTGGCAGCTTCCTTATAGGTAACTACTGCTTTTCTCTCACTACTTTTAAGATTCTCTCTTTGTCTTTAACCTTTGGCATTTTAATTATTATGTGTCTTGGAGTGGACCTCTTTGAGTTCATCTTCTCTGGGACTCTGCATTTCCTGGACTTGTATGTCTATTTTCTTTACCAGGTTAGGAAGTTTTCTGTGATTACTTTTTTACATAGGTTTTCCTTTCTTTCTTGTTTTTTATACAGCCATGCAGTTTTTAAGTATATATCATAATGTGCTTTTCTATAACTCCAGAGGTAAAAGAATCACCTTCTTCAATTTAATTCAAGCTTAGTGATTTGTTCTTTCACAATGTCTCTATGAAAAGAGTAAAAGTAAGAAACTGTCTTTTACAGGAGGTCTGCAAACTTCACAGGAAAATAAAAACCTCCCTTGAAAGCTACCCAAATAGTGGGGGTCGGTTAGTAACACAGTAGCACTTTCTCAGCATTCCTCACCCACCACATCAGAGGCCTGCTCAGCCATGGACATTCTACCCCCAGCAGGACAACTAGAGCACACCCAATGCACCACACCCGTGGAACCTGGCAGCCATGAAAAATTTGGCACCTGAGCACCACCCCAGTGGCTCTCCAGCTGTTCAGTTCCTGGGGCTGGCAGCCTCCAACCTGAGTGGCAGCCAGTGTGAGCTTGGTTGTGGCATAGAAGGGCTTGCAAAACCAAGGTTCTGAGGTCACTTGGCCAAATAAAGACAAGGTTCAAGGAGTTTGTTTGTAAATCTGTATGAGGCTGAACTGGCTTAACTTGAAGCTGAGTGCTGGTTGCACAGGGAACCCAACAGGGTCTGGCTCTAACTTCCATATCCAGGCCATCCGCTGTGCCAGAGCAGCTGCGGGCCCAGGCGGGTCTGAACACAAGTCCCAAAGTCTTGAATGGTGTTATTGCAGGAGACAGAGACTATGAGCAGGATGATGCCCCCCCAGCAGCCACACCTCGCTTGGCCTTTGAGTCCTTCCAGCATCCCGTTGCCCAGCGGGTAGGGAATTCACTGCCACTGACTCCAAACTCAGACTTCCACTCGCTGCTGGGAGAGTACATAGGTTTTCAATTCATTGTTCCCTCTCTACTTCTTCTGGCACCCCACCCCCCACCCCAAGTGTAAATGTTGGGGGGTTGAAGTTGTCCCAAAGGCTCCTTATACTATCCTCATTTTTTATTTTATGTTTTTTTATTTTTATTTTTTGTTGTTCTGATTAGGTGTTTTCTGCTTTCTTATCTTACAGATCTCTGATTTGATCCTATGCTTCATCTACTGCATTATTGAGTTCCTATAATGTATTCTTTCTTTAAGTTAATGTATTCTTCATTTCTTACTGGTTCTTTTCAAAATGTTTTCTAGTTCCATTTCTGTATTTCTTAGAGCTCTTTGTTGATGTTCTCACTAAGTTCATCAGCTCTTCTCCTAAGTTCATTGAGCATCCTTATGATCAGTGTTTTGAATTCTGCATCTAGTAGATTGCTTGTTTCCATTTTGTTTAGTTCTCTTTTCAGAGTTTTGTTCTGCTTTTTCATTTGGGACATGTTTCTTTTGTCTCCTTATTTTGGCAACCTTCTTGTGTTGGCTTCTGTGTATTAGGTAGAGCTGCTAAGTCTCCCGGTCTTGGTAGAGTAGTCTAATGTAGTCAGTGTTCTGTAGGGCCCAGTGGCACAGGCTGTCCAGTCACCCAAGTTGGTCAATCCAAGTATAAACCCTCTGTAGGCTGCATTCACCTTCCTGTTGTAGTTGAGCCTTGATTGCTGTGGGCACATCAATGGGAGGGATTCACCTATAGGCCACTTGGCTGGCCAGGACCACTGTGGAGGATCTGCTTTGCAGGGACCAACTCTATGGAGCAGGACTCACTGCAGTGAGGCTCTAGTGCCCACTGATTCTGCCCCACCTTTTTTAAGAATTATATTTATTATTTATTTATTTATTTTTAGAAGGGAAGCAAGAGAGAAAGAGAGGGAGAGAAACATGAATGTGTGGTTGCCTCTCATGCACCCCCTACTGGGGACCTGGCCCACAACCCAGGCATGTTCCCTGACTGGGAATCGAACCAGCAACCCTTTGGTTTGCAGACTGGTGCTCAATCCACTGAGCCATACTAGCCAGGGCTTACCTCCCCGCCTTTTTAAATGAGAATTTATTTGAGCCAAACTGATGGCATAAGCCATGGAACAAGATCACAAATGTTCCTGAGAATAACAGCTTTGCTTCTTCTTTTATGCATTCGAAATTAAGGAGGGGATGTAAGGAATATTAGAGGAAGTAAGGCAGGGATTGGATTATAGGATAGTTAACAAGATTATGTGCTCTTTTGGGAGTTAATACCTTACTTCTGACATTTCAAAGGTGTGTTAACCTAGACCAGAAATGTCAAACTCATTTTCTACCAGAGGCCACATCAGCTTCTCGGTTGTCTTCCAAGTGGGCCGAATGTAATTTTAGGACTGTATAAATGTAACTACTCCTTAACTAGGGGCAAGGAGCTCAGTGCTGCCACTGGGTAGAAACAAGGTGTTGGGCGGGATAAAACAAAATCCATGAGCCTTGTGTTTGCCACCTGTGGCCTAGACAGATGCACAGGAACTGCTTTAAAACCTTTCATTAAGAAAGTTTTAGGCCTGGGTTGTGACCATCCACCATAACTTGCCCAGTTAGGAATTTATGATCAAATCACCCTGTGAGATTACTTTTCATAGAACCTTTTTATTCCTCCATAGTTCCACCTTTTGTTTTTTGTTTGTTTAACATTTTGGATATAAACAATCCAAAGGATGCATTGATGACCCACTTTTAGGTTGGGTAGTATGGTCTCACAGCCCTCAGAAGGCTCATTCCTAGGAAGTCTTGGTATTGATGTCTTGATGACCACTGGGGATGAGATCTGAGTTAAAGCAGAATTTTTTCTAAAAAGGGGAAGGTAAATGGAAGACAATCAGATCTATGGCATTCATTGTGAAAAAAACATTCTGGATCATTTCTGTCTATGAACTATTGTGATCGCAGTTTTACCCTTTCATCGTTCTGTATTTGGTATTTAGTACAATATTGACATGAGCCATAAAAAGCGTATTATCAGATATCTCATACATGTTCAATAATCATAAGCAGTTGGACTAACTGGAAAAACTCAAAGGATAAATATAGCTATTAATATGATTAATATCATTAGCAGACAGATAAAGACAATAAAAAAAATGGATTCCGAGTTCAGTATCACTCTGTAGATACACAGGCCATGTTAATGTCTTAGGATAGCTGTCTCCCTTTGGTGTCAGCAGCTCCTCATCCTCAAGGAATCTTTTACAGGTGTAGATGTTCATTCATGGTTAGGCACCTGAGTAGATTCTTTCCAACAAGGTTGGAATGTGTCTTTTATTAGATGTCCTTTCAAGTGAACTATGTCACTAGGTGGCAATCAACAATCTTTAAAGTCTTTGTCTTCTGGGAGCTCACCAAATTCACCTGATGTGAAGCAAGGAGCTGGTGGGGCACAGTGGGACCTTGCTTATACCTTGCACCAGGTCCATGGGTGTTCCTGGGTGTACTTCTTTGGATTCTTGCCAGCTACCAAATAAATTGATGCCAAACCTGTGGACAATGTTTATGAGTTTATTTGAGCCAAACCAATGACACACCCCACAGATCTCAGATGCTCCCTGAGTCTGCCCCTTGAGTTTGTAGCTTGTGGAGGTGGTTGGGTGATGCTTGGGTGTGGTGCCCACTGTGTGCACTGGCTCTGGGGCCTCCCAGGAGGTGCAGGCCGAGGTCTGTCACTGTGTGTGCCCTGCCTGGAGCCACCCAGCCTGAGCTACAAAGCGATCTGCAGATGGCTCCTACTTGTGCTGGGCTTGGGAGTACCCAGGAGAGGCTAAGCTGCAAATCAAGGCTGGCTTTGCTGGCTTAAGCAGTACGAGGCTCCCTGAGGCCAGGTGCTGTTTAACAGATTTTAGGAAAGTCCACGGCATGAGCCAATACAAGTAGTTTGTATGGAAAAAACACTGAAAATGGCCTGGCAATCCCCAGTCTTCTTAACTTTTCCTGTTGTGGGAGACTAATCAGTAGGCCAAGTCCTTCAGTGTTTGATAGTAGAATGGAAATTCTCACATCAATTCTAGGGTCACTTTGAACCATCTTTAAGGTTTAAAAGTATATCTTGAGACAACTTTCGAGGGGGATAAACTTAGTAAGATTATGCCTTCGTGTATATCAGTAGGCAGGTGTATAACAATTATTTATTTACTGAAGAATATTTACTGGAAAAGTATGTATTACTCTATGCATACTAATTGTAGACAGACATTTTTTTCTTTTAAGCAACACAGATGACCAAAAAAGAAAGAGAGAGACTCAGTATTTTTAAGGTGAAGAAAATATATACACATAAACACACATGCACACACAAAGACTTATTTTATGAAAGCTAGAAAATTGTTTTCAAGGAGAAATGTATGATCTACAGTTACAATGTTTAGGTATTTGGCAATTGGAAAAAATAATTTTTTGGTGAAAATAGGAAAACAGATTGACATAAATGTACATTAGGGTAGTGACTTTCATTTCTTGTACATACACAGTGAAATAGTTCTGGGCAATAAATTCTTGGAAAAGTAGGGTAGGATTGGATAAATGTCATAGTTTATGACTGAATACATATAAACAGGTGAAAACTCAAAATGGAGAGGTAATAATAACCACCTGATAAAGAGACTTAAAACCCTTTCACCCTACAAAAAAAGATTGTGCTAGAGTTATAACTTGATATTATAGTTTGATTTTTTAAAAAGATATTGGTTACATTTGTGGCTACTGTGGGTATATAAAATAAAGAATGGAATGCCCTTGTGCCCTCAATACAAAGAAGTATTTATCATTTAAAATCTGAACTGTAAAAAAATGGATGCTTCAGATTTGGGAACTAATAACAAGATTATTGAAAAATGGGACACAGCCACTATTTCTGCCATGGTATCTTGAAAATAAAGAGTAGTTGATATTGGAAAATTAAATAACTATTTCAAGACAGCTACCAAACTAAAGTTCAGTTCCATAATGTTGACAACGTATGAGTCTTCAGACCTTTCCTTTATCCCCCAAACACCCTACAGTGTCTGTTTTATGTCTAGATTTCAGGTTTTTCATACATTTTATTTTCACTTATCTAAGCCTCACCCTGCCCCCTCACAGGAGTCGTGCTGTGAGGTTACTGCAGCCTGCTTTGATTTTCTGTCTCGATTTCCTTAGCGCACACACTACCTTAATATCCCTTCACTGCTGTGTCTGAAGCCAGAACAACTTCTCTTTGTTTGTACACATTAGTTAGCAAGTGCTGGATAATTAGTAAGCATTGTGGAAAACAATTTTAAAGGGAATTCAGAAGAGCAAGCAATTAATAGTGTGACAGTGGTTTTCAGAGGAAGTGGACATGAACGGAGACCCAGACCAAAGAAAGACTGCGTCCAGGGAAGAGGAGATTGAGAGGGCTAGGGCCCAAGTATGCACAGGCAGACACTTGGACTGTAAGTGCCATTTAATATTGGATGAATGAACTAAGGAACAAATGTGTATAGTGGCTTGACCAAGTTTATTGGACTTTTATTGAATTTGTTGGGGTGACATTGGTTAACAAAATTATATAGATTTCAGGTGTACAATTCTATAATGTATCATCTGTATTTTGGTGGACTGTTCCTTATAAGTCATTCATTTATCACACATTTTTTGAGTTCTAGGGTGCAAAGACAAAGAAATGATATTTTCAGGAACTCAAATTTTAGTGGGGCAGGAAAAAATATAAAAAATTTGCTAACTTCGATAGGAAATATGCACAAGGTCTGTGAAAACACAGAGGAGGAAGCTACAGAAGTGATTTGTGTAGGATAGGCCAAATTCTCAAAGACCTTAAATTTCGTACGCAATTGTTTAGGCATTACTTTGGTTGTCAGTAAGGCAAAAGACTTTCAGTGACAGAGCAACTTTATGAAGGTTTAGGACAGTACTGACCCTTCCTAAGATTTCCCTGTGGGATTTAGTAAGAGATCTGAGAGTTCCCCTGGCCTAGCCCCATAATTATACTTCAAGTTCAGCTGACAGCAAAAGTCAGGATATAATTGGGAGATCCCGCCATCTCTAATTAGTTGGGAAGTACTATCTCAGAAGGTAATAACTCTTTAATGTTAAAATTGTATAAATACCAAACAACTGAGATGCCCTAAAATGTATACATATGGAAACCTAAAATATATACATAACTTGAAAAAATAGTGTACATGGTGAAGGTGATAATTGAGTATGTTTAAAATCTAAAAGAAAGAACAAGAAAAAGTATTGGTTAAATTTTGCGAGTTCTCAAAGGTATTTTCAAAGATCTGTAACTAAACGTAGTGATTTTGCTCCAAATTAATGCTTATTTCCAGTCATTTGGCCCTTCGAGAATCACAAGGAAGAAAAGTATCACAGACTATTCTCCAACAACCGGAACTTGTCAGTTGAGCCCATTCGCTTCTCCCACGAGGTCTGAAGAACAAGTACACAAAAATGGACCATCAAGTGGTTAGTTAAACATTCTTTTTCACTTATTGTAATATTTGTCTAGTTACTGGTTAAATCAAAATTTTGATTTAATAATGTATGGATATTACTGCAGCTGATTTTTCTCTTCTTAAAGAATTCAACATAGAAAAGGCTAGAATATAGATATTACTTTGGGCATAAATGTAAACTTTCTAGGTACTTACTTTAAAATGCTACTGCAGACTTTGTTCCCTTACTGTCCTATCCATTAAATAGAAATTATGGCCTGACTGCCTTCAGCTACTATCAATTATAATGGTTACAGATATGCCTCTTAACAAGCTATCCATCATGTGCATAAATTAAAGGGCACATAATTCAGGTACCACTGCACTATACAGTTTAAGAATGATACTCCTAAATGTTATTTTTATACATGTTGTCCATTTAGTCTTATCCACATATTGTATATCTTTATATAGCTACTTTTATTACATTTCATTCCCTTCTTTTCCTTTACTATTTTAAATGGATTTTTAAAATATCTGTAGAATTTTCTGAAGGCAAATAACCTAATTTCATATGATATGTTTAATTTTAATATATCATTAGTTTAAATTTGACCATATATATTTCTTCTTCTCTGGTAGTTTATTGCTAAAATGTTTATTTAAAAGATACAGAAATCTAGACTTCATAGGTTTAATTTTTAATATTGGAAAAGGTTATGAATCAGTGACATGTCAAGTTTCTATAATATAAAATTTTAAGTAGGCTTAAATTTAATAAAATATATTTTAGATATGATTAGCCTAATTCATATTTTATTGTTTCACATTTATTGAGTGCTAAGCATATACTAGAAGCTACACAGAAACAAAGAAGTCTTATTTTACCTAATTTGTTATAATGAAACCCATAATGAGATCTTAAACTTTTGAGTGACTTTTATTTTACTTTAATCAAATGCTTTTTATGTTAAAGCTATTACTATTAGGTTGCTTTCAGAAATATGTATGAAGATGTACACATTTTCTTCAAGTTCTATAGTTCTGTTTTTTATACATTTTTGATATATCTTTTGTTTAAAATTAACAATTAGTGCCTTAGAGATGTTACATTTCCATATTGAAATGTGAATAGGTTCTAAGTGGATATGTACTCAATTTCCATATTGAAATTAAATATGGACTTAAGGGAACATTCCTTTTGCCCATAAAAAGATTGGTCACATGATTCCAGTTGACATTTAAGTGGATAATTATCACAGATTATAGTACTAAGTAAGCTCTTTTTAAAAAAGTCATATAGTAAGCGTTCCTGGGGAGCTGGTAATATTCTATTTCTTAACCTATATTGTGGTTACACAGGGTCACTATAATTTTTTATTAAGCTGTACTTGGTGTGTTTTATATACTCTGATATATATATCTCACATACAGAAGTCTCAAAGTAAGAGAATTCTGTCTAGGTTCTTATCAGATTATGTCATCTTATACATGTTTTAGAAATTAAAAAGCCCAACTCTTATGAAGTAATTTAAATTCCAAATGAAGTCATAACTTCTGTTAACAATCCTCATTTTTTAAATATTGTACAAAACATAAGGTATGATTTAAATAAGGACTTCTATGTAAGATTTTCAAGGACATTTGAGTTACTATTCACTTCCCATCACACTTGGGGTATAATTCAAAACCTTATCATGACTTTTAAGGCCATACATCATCTAATACCTGAGTATATCACCTGCCAATTTTCTACTACCCTTCCCAAGTTTACACTACTGTAGCCATGCTTTCCTGCTATTCGTTTATCATGCTGAGCCCCTTCCCGCCACAAGAACATTGTACTTGCAGTTGTCTCTGGAATACCCTTTCTCTAGATATTTATGTGTACATCCAGTATACCTTGAACCATGTGGTATGTGAACAATTTACTTAATATTAAATTTAAATTCATTTCTACCTATAAAAGGAAGAAAAATCTGATTCTAAGTCTTCCCTCTACTTAGACTCTGCATGGACCATAAATGGGGTGACTGATTCAACCTTATACATTTAAGATATATATATATACACACACACGCATTTATCTCTGTCAAATAGATATAGATATAGATACATATTTGTGTGTCATTACCTTGCTGCCCTCCCCATCCCTTGCAAATTTCTCCAAACTGTTATGCTTTCAGAGGAGAGGAAGACTGGTACATCTTTTGCTTATCTTTACTCCTCAAAATGCATCAGAGTTATTTTTTTAGTGATTACGGTAAAAGGATAAACAATAAATTTGCATAGTAAAAATGAATACTTATAAATTAGACAACAGAGCTGTAGAAATCACTCAGATTGCAGCAATGTAACAGCACAGAAATATAAACAGAATATGATTAAAACAATGAAGAGAAATGATAGAAGAAGAAGTTCTGTGTTCAAGCCAAGGTGGAGGTGTAGGCAGATATGCTTCACCTCCTTGCACAACCAAAAGAAGGAAACCAAGCAAGTTAAAAACAACGACAACAAAAAAAAAACACAGAACTTCCAGAAAATTGAACTGTTTGGAAGTGTGACAACCAAGAAGTTAAAGAAGAAACATTCATCCAGACTAGTAGGAGGGGCGGAGACGGGAAGCGGGGGTGGAGAGGATTTGCAACAAGGCAGCAGCTGGCAGACCGGGTGGTCCCACATTCACATGTAGATAAACTGGGAGGAACTACTGAGGAGCAAAACAGACTACACAACCCGGTGTTCCAACATGGGAAAATAAAGCCTCAGAACTTCTGGATGTAAAAACCTGTGGGGGTTGTGGGGGTAGGAGAAGCTGCCAGTCTCTTGAAAGCAGGTAGAAAGCCGAGCAAGCAGTGTTGTTCCCTCTCTGACCCCTCCCTCACGTATAGTGCCACAATGCAGCCAGAATGTGGATTGCCCTGCCCTGGTGAATACCTAAGGCTCCGCCCCTCACAACATAACAGGTGTGCTGAAACAAAGAAATATGGCCCAAATGAAAGAACAGATCAGTATTCCAGAGAAAGAACTGAATGGAAAGGAGATAGCCCACCTACCAGATGCAGAGTCCGAAACACTGGTAATCAGGATACTCACAGAAGTAATTGAGTATGGCCACTAAATAAAGGAAGAAGTGAAGGCTATACAAAGTGAAATAAAGAAAAGTACACAGGAAACCAACAGTGGAAAGAAGGAAACTGGGGCTCAAATCAGCTGTTTAGAGCAGAAGGAAGAAAGAAACATTGAACCAGAACAGAATGAAGAAACAATTCAAAAAAAATGAGAAGCTGAGGAACCTTCAGGACATCTTTAAACGTTCCAGCATCCGAATCATAGGGGTACCAGAAGGAGAAGAGGAAGAACAAGAAACTGAAAACTTATTTGAAAACATAATGAAGGAGAATTTCCTCAATCTGGAAAGAAAGTAGACTTCCAGGAAGTCCAGGAAGCTCAGAGTTCCAAAGAAGGTGGACCCAAGGAAGCACACAGCAAGGCAGATCATAATTACATTACCCAAGATTAAAGATAAGGAGAGAGTCTCACAAGCAGCAAGAGAAAAGGAGACAGTTACCTACAAAGGAGTTCCCATCAGACTGTCAGCTGATTTCTCAAAAGAGACCTTGCAGGCTAGAAGGGGCTGGAAAGAAGTATTTGAAGTCATGAAAGGCAAGGACCTACATCCAAGATTCTCTATCCAGCAAAGCTATCATTTAGAATGGAAGGGCAGATAAAGTGCTTCTCAGATAAGGTCAAGTTAAAGGAGTTCATCATCACCAAGCCCTTATTTTATGAAATGTTAAAGGGACTTATCTAAGAAAAAGAAGATAAAAAATATGAACAGTAAATTGAGAACAAACTCACAACTATTAACCGAACCAAAAACAAAAACAAAAATGAACTAAGGAATCAACTAGAATAGGAACAGAATCACAGAAATGAAGATCACATGGAGGGTTATCAGAGGAGGAATGGGAGGGGGATAGAGGAGGAAAAAGGTACAGGGAATAAGTAGCATAAATAATAGGTAGAAAATAGGAAATTAAGAATAATAAGGAAATATAGAAGCCAAGGAACTTATATGTACAGCCCATTGACATGAACTAAAGCGGGGGAATGTGGGTGGGAGGGGGTGTGCAGGGCGGAGGGGAATAAGGGGGAAAAATGGGACAACTGTAATAGTATAATCAATAAAATATATTTTAAAAAAGATTTTAAAATCTGTTCCGTTGCTGCCTCTTAAATGTTTTCATAGATAAAAAGCCGTTACACTTTTCTCATTGATACCTTTCTAGTCAATATTATAGGTAATACTTTAAGAATGTTATATTTTCTTCCATAGGACTCAGTAAAGGTATTTTGAATTTAATAAGCACCATTAACATTGTTATTTTTCATGAATTGTTCCTTTAAAGGGCTTCTTCATTCTCCACACTTGTTTACTAATAGTAATTTGGTTAATTAAGAGAATAACAGGATTTGATTTGCCTGTTAGCCCGCAAGCTCCAACTTGATCTGGCAATAACTGTTTTAGAAAAAAGTTACTAACTTGTATGTGATACCTTACACAAATCATTTGAATCTCTCTGGGTCAATCAAAATTTTCTTCAAATCATAACTTTTGGTTTGGGACCAAATGATGCCTGAAACATGTGTCAGCTACAAAGTATGTGTATCTAGAAGCAGCATGATAGTAGCCTAGACCTGTTAGAACTTTAGATTAATCTGTTAATAAATAAGCATAGCATCATGGTTAAGAGCACTGTCTTTGCAGCCAGCTGGCTGAGTTTAGGGCTTGACTCTGCCACCCGCTAGTTTTAGGGCTGCCGAGGGTAAATTGTGTAAGTCATTCTATGCCTCTATTTCCTCATCTGTAAAATGAGAATAAGAGTGACTGCCTCAGAGTTGTGCAAATTGATTAGTTAATATATGTAACATTTAAAAACAACAGTGCCTAACCCTAAAAATACTATATAAATGAAAGTTATCATCATCATCATTGGTTGTACTTCTAAATGTCATGATTTGATGTAAGCTATCTTCATTAGTTACCAAAGGGGCCCCCTGGAACCTTACTAGAATGTCCACATACAATTTTGAATATAGTCCATATTTAGTGATGGTATGTTTATTACTACGGTTTTACAAAATTGCACCTAAAGGCAGTCAAGTATACAGCTGTTAGTTATATATAACCTAACAAGAAAAAGACCATATAGCCTTTTAACATATGTGAATTGCTAATAGAATGGAATGAAATAAAGGCAAGTAGCAATTAAGTCACTAGAAAAGTCCTACTGATACATTAGCGTCTACTGACAGTCTTTGGTAACTGATGCAAGTGTCACTCTCAGAGACTTTAAAACTCTTCCTGCTTATCACTGGAAAATACATAGTAAAAACATAAGTTCTTCCATGGAAAAATAGAGATCAATGCTGTTGATTTTATAGGAGGAGATTTGACTAATCCTCTTACAATAATAAAACTGTTTAGAAAAGTATTGAATGGGTGAAAACTTAAATAAAGCATTCTTTTCTTATTTCTCACCTAACATTACTGATGGGTGTTAAAATGTGAAAAGTAAATACAAGGTAAAAGGACAGTAATTTTAATATTTAATTGTGGAGATTTATTGAATACAGACACCATAGTACAAAATTCAGGGAATTAATTAATACTAATTTTCTGAAATAAAGGTTTAATGTGTACTATCTATGGTTTTCTACAAAACATACATTTCCAGCTTGATTTTTTTCTTTAGAGAGACAGCTTCTAATAGACTTATTTCTTCAAAGTTCTCCAAAATTATAAATGTTACCTTCTTACCCTTATATTTTTCATTAAATAAACTCTTAACCATATTAATTTATTCTGTTAAATTTAAGGATGCAGACAAGTCAAATAATGAAAAATTAATAAACAAGAGAGGTAACTAGTACTTTAGCAAAATTTCTAAATCACAAGATCTTTAACATTAAAGTCTAATTTGAGATGACAGTTATAATTTTTTTAGAGAAGGTATAAAGTTCAAAGTAAGGAAAGAAATTATTAATCACCGTCTGAACCAACTTACTCAATGAAATTATAAATACCAGATCATAGGAAATATACTCTAAATAAGTTTTCCCCCTAGTAATAGGAACAAGTATAATTAATGGAATAAAAATTAAATTAAAAAATGCAAACCAGCATTGTAAAGTGTGTTGCAAATTATATATTTCTTAATATTTAATAAATTACACTTGAAATTTAAAGAAATTGCCTTCACATTATCTGTATAATTGATTTCATCTGGAAATGTTAGAGCCTTCTCTGATATAATCCTATACTGTTCAATACATGTAGAGCCTTTGGAATGTACCTTGTCTGAAATGAGATGTGCCGTAAGTATAAAATACACACCACATATCAAAGATTTAGTGTGAAAAAATAATTATCTCATTAATAATTTTATATTCTATGTGTAAAATTATAGTATTTGGGGTATATTGGGTTAAATGAAATATCAAAATTTATTTTGCTTGTTTTTTTTTTTTTTTTCCTGGTAGCTTAAAATGACAGAAGTGTATTCTCTCACAGCTCTGGAGGCCAGAAAGCCAAAAATCAAGGTGTCAGCAGGACTGGTTCTTTCTGGAGGCTCTGAGAGAGAATTCGTCCCGTGCATTTTGCCTAGCTTCTGCAGGCTGCCAGCAAACCATGATGTTTGTTGGCTTGCGGCTCTGATTTTACTTTTTAGAAAAATTTTGCTAGTAAAAGATTTTAAATTACATTAAGTGGCTCACAATGTATTTCTGTTGGAGAATCAGATAGTTTTTCACAATACATTACATCAAACAGTTTTTTTGAAAAGTAATGAGAACATTGAGTAAATAATAGTTCTGGTGCCAGCTGTTGAACAAATGGAACTGCATAAAAATATGTAATAGTATGAGGAGAGTGTCATCATTTAAACATTTTAAGAAGTAATTTTTCTTTAATGTTTGTCATTAATAGTAAAGAGTTTGGATTATTCATTCATTTGCTGGCTTATTCATTTAATAAACATCAAAGGCCATATATGTAAGACACTGAGAATCTTTAATTAACTATGCTAATGTGTCTTGAAATACTTATATACCAAATATGTTTAAAGTGTATAATGTATATTGTACTATAATCTAGAACAAACAACCAGATGGTTAGCTCATAAAACCATTGTTTACTTGACCACTAATAGGTGTAAACATTAAGTTCTACTAGAGCTATGAAATCAAACTAATATTTTTAACCTCACACACATATGAAGGATAACTTAGTTTCTATAATTTTCTCTTTAATATATAAGTCCCAATGGAAATTTTTTTCAAAAGATTGTTTTTTCTAGCCCTGGTGGGTGTGGCTCAGTTGGTTGTGCGTTGTTCCTCAGACCAAAAAGTCACCAGTTCAAGTCTCAGTCAGGGCACATTCCTGGGTTGTGGGTTTGGACTCTGGTCAGGGTGAGTACAGAAGGCAACCAGTCGACGTTTTTCTCTCATATCAATATTTCTCTCCCTCTCTTACTTCCTCCCTTCCCTTCTTTAAAAAAGAATTGTTTTATATAACATCATCATGAATAAAAATTAAGAAAACAAGAAATGAAAAATGTAAAATAACTATTGAAAAGTTATAACAGTGAAAAATTTTTCCCATAGCAAATTTCAGGATTTTTTTTTCTTACTTTCATTTGTTTACCCTTTTATTTTCTATTTAAAATTCGGTGATCTGAATTTTATTTGAAATTTGACCATTTTTCCCTCATGTTCTTTTTTGTTGCACATGTATAGGAAAGAGAAAAAAATTGAGTCATCTCAGTTTAACCAAGAGAAAGAAATGCACAACAAAAGACGATGAGTAAGTTTGTTGTTTTTGAATATACGTGTGTCTTGAAAGAGAGGGGTCATATTTGTTAGTGATAATTTAAGAGAAATTATTTTCTTACAGAAATTAACAGTTATACCTCAGTTAAAGCAGTCTTTCTTAAAGAAGTGAAATACTTTGTGATGTGTCTTGCAGTGTTCACAAGATGGCGATATGTGATACCTTAATTTTAATGCTCAGTGAGCCCACTTTTCCCAACTTGTACATCAAGACCAGCTTAGGCTTAAACTGAGGAGCTCTGTTCAGATTTACATGGATGGAGAAGTAACATGTTGTCTGGGAACATAATGCCTAACAAATAGCTGGTTCGGTAGCTAAGAACACAGTGAAGCCTGCAGATTACGCAATCCAGAGGGACCTAGAAGGCTTACATGCCAGCAACTAACTATTTTCATATTGGCTTGCCAGAGGTCCTTTGAATGAAGTCATTATCTGCAGAAAGCTGCTGCCTATGTATTCTGGAAAGAATATTTATTCACTGAGGCTGGAGAAATTGAATTAAGGAGGACAGTGATCAAATATTCAAAGTAATTCATATGTTCAGCTCATTTACCCTTTCAGCTATATCTTCTTTGTGCCACACAATATCATGGATGAGTAGAGATGAGGAAAATGAAGTTTCTACCCATTAGAAGCTTGTGGTCTTATGTTAATATACCTGCTCTGACTTAGAAGTGGGTAATGTTTCAAAATGTTTTTAAACCATTTGAGTGGAACTTAGAATGAATTTTCCATACAAATGGTGTAATTTGTGGTTATACCCCCAGGTCAGGGTCTCAAGTGGATTTTTTCCATAATGTAGCTGAACTACATTAAAAGATGGAAAGTGAGTGCCATTTAGAGTATGGTGAGGATACAGAGTTTCTCACAGAAGTCTTCTTGTTTGGCATCTCCCACATCTAGTCCTGTACCCCTTTATCTGCTTTTCCTAGCTATTTTCCCTAGCCATGCTCCCCCCAGCTCCAAATGTTTTCACGTGCCCTATCCCAACACACTTTTGTTATAAATTACTACTCCCTCCTTCCCCTATTTAAAGTTCTCACTTCCTCAGTGAAACCTATCTCAACTAGATATTACTGTATTTTGTCGTGTATAATGTGTACCCACGTCTTTGGCCCAAACTTTCAGGAGAAACTCTTTCAACTTTTTAATTCATTTTGTTTGTTTGTTTTGTTTGTTTATGTTTAGAAGCAAAACCAATTATCATATTGTAGGGTATTATTTTCCATATGAATAACATTATTGCTTTCTAGAGTTAGACTTTTAACACATAAGCATAAATGAAAGAATTAAAAAAGCATTTATATAGATACAGAATTAGTACTACCCATGTGTAATGTACCCATGTGTTATTTTTTCCTCAAAAATTTGGGCAATAAACTACAGATTATACATGGCAAAATATGGTGAGAGGAAAGCATTTTTTTTTGGTTTAACTTATTATATTTTAAAAGAAGCAATATATATACATAGTAAAAAAAAAGTCAAGTTGTACAAAAGGACATCCAATGAAAGCAAATAGCAAGTAATGGCATTACTTATATGTAGAATCTTTAAAAAAAATTCATAAAAACCGGTGGTTGCCAGAGGATAGGGGGATAGGACAGATGTTACTTAAGGGTACAAAATTTGAAACCAGTAGTAAGTCTTAAAGATCTAATGTGCTGTATAGTGAACGTAGACAACAATATTTGTACTATAATCTTCAAATTTGCTAAGGCTAGAACTTAATTATTCCATCCATTAAAAAGAAATGGTGATTATCTAACATGATAGAGGTGCTAATTATCACTACAATGGCAGTCATATTACAGTATGTAAATTTATTAAGTTAACATGTCATATACCTTAAATTTACACAATATGTCAAATATATTTCTCTTTTTTTAGAAACTTTGTTTTCTGTAAACCTTATTTACATTCTCTTAGGAGTTTGTGGAAGAACAGCTTAAGATCAATCAGTGGTTGTTCCTACCCATTCAGTAATCTGGAGATATATTTCAATTAAAAAAAATGGAAAAAGAACAAGAAAGATGACTTACACTTCCTGATTTCAAAATTCACTACAAACCTATAATAATTAAAACAGTGTGGTTCTGACACAAGGATAGGGATATAGATCAATGGAGTAGAATTGAGAGTCTAAAACTAAACCCATACATCTACAGCCAAAGGGTGACAAGGGTGCCAAATCTATTTAATGGGGAAAGAATAGTCTCTTCAATAAATGGTGCTGAGATAACAGGATTTCTACATGCCAAAGAATAAAGCTGAAAGAAAACAAAAACACTAACTTGAAAAGATATATGCACCCCCCCATGTTCATTACAGCATTAGTTAGAATAGACAAGATACAGAAACAACTTAAGTGTCTATTAATGAGTGAATGGATAAAGAAAGTACAATGTGTGTGTGTGTGTGTACACATACAATGGAATGTTATTCAGTTATAAAAAGAATGAAATCTTGCCATTTGCCACAATATGAATAGACCTTGGTAGCATTATGCTAAGTGAAATAAGTCAGACAAAGAAAAACAAATCTCACTTAATATGGGGAATCAAAACAACCAAAAAAACCCCAAGCTCATAGATACAGAGAACAGATTGATGGTTGCCAGCAATGGGGAGTACTGGGTGGAGGAATCGGTAAACAGGTCAGTTAAAGGATTAAATTTCCAGGTATACAATAAATAAGTCATGGGGATGTAATGTACAACATGGATACTGTAATTAATTATACTCTATTGCATATATAGTTGCTGAGAGAGTAAATCTTAAAATTTCTCATCATAAGAAAAATAATTTTGTAACTATGTATGGTGACAAGTGTTAACTAGACTGTGGTGGTCATTTTGTAGTACATACAAATATTAAGTCATTATGTTGTACACCTGGAATTAATATAATGTTCCAGGTGTACATTCAATGTATAATAATTGATATGTCAATTATACCTCAATTGAAAGGACAATATTAAAAAAATAATAGTTGGACCCTACCTCATACCTTATACAAATATTATCCCACCATAAAAAGGAATGAAGTTCTGATATGTACTACAACATGAACTTTGAAAACATATGGTAAGTGAAATAAGCCAGATACCAGAGGATAAATATTGTACAATTCCAGTTACATGCAGTATCTAGAACAAATTCAAAGAGACAGAAAGTAGATTAGAGATTACCAGAGGCTGAGAGTTATTGCTTCATGAAACAGTGTTTCTATTTGTGGTAACAGAAGTTTTGGAAATAGTGATGATAATTGCATATCATTGTGTAAATAATACCGTGAAACTGTGCATTTTAAAATTATTAAAAAGACAAATTTTATATATAGTTTGCCACAAAAAGAAAAACTTTCTTAAAAATAAAAGAACGGCTAAAGAAAAACCTCCCTGAGAAAGCTTTTGAGAATATAATGGACTAAATAGACCTAAATACAGAAAAAGAATTTTTGACAAGGGGTGTCAAATTTTTTATATTGTCCAGTTATTTTTAATTTAACCAGTCTTAGGAGGAAATGTTTTTAATTAACTTATATGATTAGCTGATATGCATAAGAATCACCTGGAAATGCATATTTCTAGGTCCCATCTAGAAATATTCTTCATCAGTAGGTCTTGATTACAGCCTAGTACTTTGCATTTTTAACAGTCTCACCAAGGAATTCTGATCGTAGTGGTAAATGAATTACACTTCAGGAAGTATTGTGTATGGTTACAAACATAGGTCAGAAAACCTGGGTTCAATCCTGACTGTGCCCTTTTTATGTAACCCTGAATAAGTAATTTCTTTGTGCTTCAGTTTTTGTATTTGTAAAATGGAGATAATACTAGTTTTTTTTTTAAGATAAAATAAGATATAGCTTGTAAAGTGACAAGTATAGCGCCTTGAACTTAGAAAGAGTTCCAAAAAAATAAGTTAGCAATGTATTTTATTACAATCCCACTATCATCATCCAAAATAATCAATTTAGATAAAGTTGTATAAATAAAGGTTCATTGACCTCTTTACCTTTTTCTGTAAAAAATATAATCTCTTACAGGTAGTGACTTTCAGCTAATTTTTTAGCAGTGGAATTAATTAAGAGTTCATTTGGGCCTTTGAGAGTCCAGTGTAGTAGAGTCGAGTAAGGCAGAGCTCTGAATAGAAGGGCTTCATTTCAGTACAGAGGATGTGGATGTTAGCTGAGACCATTGTTTTGAGCAATGGTTTGTAGAAAAATAAAATATTTACTAAATTGAATAAAAGGGAAGCTGAGCAGCATCAGGGGCCCAGCAATTCATGTATTTATAATATTAACCATCAATACTGCTGTAAGATTTCTGTAGCATTCACAGCTTAGACCAGAGTGAAAAAACCAAATAGGTAGGAAGTACGGGATTGCACATCAGAAAGATGTGTGTGGCAGAGGGTTAAGGGACTGAGATATTTAGCTTTCTTGTCTTTTTCTTAAGTGTTCCCAGCTTTATTGAAATATAATAAACAAATGAAATTGTATATATTTAAAGCATATAATGTTACTGGATATATTTGTACATTGTGAAATAATTACCACAATCAAGTTAGTTAACATATTTATCACTTACATAGTTCCCTTTTCCACTGGTGATAAGAATGCATACGATCTACTGTCTTAGCAAACTTCAAGTGTATGATAAAGTGTTTTTAACTATAGCCACTATGCTGAACATCAGATCTCCAGGACTTATTTATCTTACAATATAAATAAAGGCTTGTACTCTTTAACCAGCATCTCCTTGTATCTCCCACCCAACTTTCTCAATGATTTAATTGAATTGAACCATAAAGTCTATGATTGGAAGTGAAAGGAAAACTGAAAGATAAGCAGATTGCACTTGGATCTAGGGATGGATGATCATTAGATAAGAGTTTTTTATTATATTTATTCATTCATCAAATATTTGTTGAGTGCTTACCATACTGCAGACACCGTGCTAGCTAACTTGAGTTATAACAGTAAGTAAGATTGGCACTGTCGTTGCCTTCATGGAACTTAAAATTTGGTGAGAACACAGATGTCAAACAATTGGAAGTTACAGAAAGCGGGAAATCAGGATCTTTAAAGGCCATCATCATGCTTTCAGAGGTTCTGCCTCTTCTCCCACTACATCCACAGTGCCTGCACAGTCAGTTTGATAGTCATCGTGGGTCACCTGCAAGGGAATCTTGACAATATCCCTGGGCTTCTTTCTTACCTGCTCTCCTTCCCTGGCTCCTCTCTTCCGTGTCTAGGGTGGCGCAGTAGCAACTGAGTTAGTGCTGGCTAACCACCTGCATCACAGCTTTGAATTAGAACCAACAATTCAATGACAGGGTTTTTTTGTTTGTTTTAATTCTCTACTCAGAATACATCTGAGGAACTTTATAGAGAAAAAGAAAATGATGATGTTAAATTGAAGTTAAGAATGGAAAATAATGGAAAGCAGTCAAGATAGGAAAAAAACCCAAACAGGAGCTGAATGATAGTTTTGAAAATTACATTACATACGACTTTCTTGAGACTGAATTACTGTGAAAGAAATGAAAAGCATAATAAATGGATACATCGCTCCCATGAATTTTGTCTGAAGTGTCTAATTTCAGTTGTTCTTCTGAGTAATAAGACTTTCTCTTTGAGGAAAATGAGAGAACTCTGAATTTCAGAGTGAGTGTTTTCTAAGCAAATTGGAAAATGTACCTAAAATCCTAAACTTTCGGCATGTAGCTTTCTCAAGAAAAAAGGAGATATTCATACTTAACATACCATTAAGTATGTGCCCTGAGATAAGGGAATCTAGCAAAAAAAAAAAAAAAAAGGAAGTCAAATCTTAAACAACTTTTATATGCCAGGCCAACAGGATTATAGTTTCTTTGTAAAAGTATCTTAGAAAACTAACCTAGACACTTTTAAAATACTAGATGCTGGATTTTTACTGACAGTGAAGGGTTTATGCAAGCAGGATCAGGATTTCAGATTTCCTAAGTTGTACTAGAGTGACCTTTGGCCCTAGTGCAGAACTGGCAGCAGTCACTGGGTATCCGGATGCAGTGCTCTCCAGCGTCTGCACAGTTCACAAGGGCCACTGTAAGATGAAGAATTGGATCCAGGTTAGTCCAGCCAGAGGTAAATCTGTTTAAAAAAGGAGTAGTGTTCTATAAAACATGAATGGCACCCAGTGATACTTTCACTCGCCATTGAAAGAAGGAGCAACAATAACTGAAATTTTGTAACACGATGACCTTGAGAAATGTATTGTACAGGCAGAAATAAGAGATTGTTGATTTTCAAATATAAGTAAATTAGTAAAGGAAAGTAAGGATGATATTAAAGACCATGTGACATGGTCACCATGTCACTCCAGTCCTCCCAGGAAAAGGAATGTAGTAACAAGGTAATGGGCCTCTGGGCCTCTAGGATTTCTTCTTTTAAAAAAATTATTTATATTTGTTATTGTATTTTTCCCCTTACCATTTAGCCCCCTTATACCCCACCCCACCCTCAATTACCACAGTTATCCATGTCCATGAGTCCTGTTTCCTTTTTGCTCAATCCCTCCACCCCCTAACCTCACCCCTCCACTAGCTGTCATCTGTTCTCCATCTATGAGTCTGTCCTGATTTTCCTTGTTAGTGCAATTTGTTTATTAGATTCCACATATGAGTGAAATCATACAGTATGTGTCTTTCTCTGACTGACTTATTTCACTTAGCAAAATGTTCTCCAGGTCCATCCATGTTGTTGCAAAGGGTAAAGTTTTCTTTCTTTTTATGGCCAAGTAGTATTCCATTGTGTACATGTCCCATAGTTGTTTCATCCACTCATCTACTGATGGGCGCTTGGGCTGCTTCCATATCTTGGAGATTGTAAATAACACTGCAGTGAACACAGACTATATCTTCTTTAGTGAAAGGTTTTTAAGCAGCCCTGTCTTATTATTCTTGTGCATCTAGGTTAACACACCTTTGAACTATCAGAAGTAATCCTGTTTTCCAGACCTCTTGAATAAATAGTTACACAAAAGGGAGCACATAATCTCGTTAAGTATCCTGTACATTGCTTTCTGTCACCTTCAGGTGATCTTTTTTACGTTCCTCCCTGAATTCCAAACATGTAAAAGAAACAGCAAAACTCATTTCCCAGGGCATCTGAGATAATGCTTCATCACGCTTCCCAACATGCCAGTTTGGCTCAAATAAAGTCATAAAATTCTCTACAGGTTTGGGCATTTCTTAGTTCTACAATCTGCTGCTGCTCAGTGGGAATGAGAAAAAGTGAAACTCTCAAAAGACAGGATGGTTGATAATATGTATTGTGTTTGTAAAGGAATGAAGGAAAGAAGGAGGAGGAGGAGCATTTACATCTCTAACCACTTTGAAAAATGTAAAGAAAAGGAATAGAAAACCATGTAAAATTCTGTAAAAAGAAATAAAGTCTGAAATGACTTGTATTAAAATATTCGATCTTGCTAAATATTATTTTTCTTTATTCATAGATTAATGGTATTGCTATCTGAAGTTGAGAAATCATCAGAAGAAATTGTGGAAATAATGCAAGGTTTAAGTAGTATACAGGTTTGCTTTTTTTGGCGTATTTTCTATTTCTGTCCCATTTGAAAAGGAGTGGGACAGAAGCCCCAGTTTGGGGATCCAGTTCAGTGGTTTGCAGGGCATGTGTTTAATTTACTTTTCTTGGGGATTTCTTTTTTATATGATCATTAATAAACCATAATATTTTAGTAATACCTGGCTTTTCACATTTAAAAGTAAATTTGTAGATTATGTTTAGTCTTTCTAATTAATAAATTGTTTTAATGCAGGCATTTAAGGCTTGCAGTAGTTGACGTACCAGGAAATGTTAAATTCCCTACCATGAAGTTTTAATTTTTCAGATGAAGGAAACAGTATTTTCACTAGATTTGTCAGTAATATTTGCAGAGAATTTAACTAATTTAAAGTTACTTTCTTTTAGGCTTTGGAAGGCAATAGAAAGCTTGAAAATCTCCTTGGTATCTCCTATGGATCATGTTTCTTAAAAAGAGAAATGCAGAAAACAAAAGAACTGAGTGAGAAGACTTTATGAGTTTACAGTGTTGTCTGTCCATTCCCTGTTGGCAAAGTTAGATATGTATTTTAATATTTTCTTTTTCTTTTTTTTTTAAAGATTTTATTTATTTATTTTTAGAGAGGGAAGGGAGGGAGAAAGAGGGAGAGAGAGAGAAACATCAATGTGCGGTTGCTGGGGGCCATGGCCTGCAACCCAGGCATGTGCCCTGACTGGGAATCGAACCTGTGATGCTTTGGTTTGCAGCCCACGCTCAATCCACTGAGCTACGCCAGCCAGGGCGTATTTTAATATTTTCAACTTTAGAGATAAGCCTGTTAATTTTTCCCAAATTTAAATTTGATAGACCTCTTTATATGCATCACTACTGGACACGTGGTAGAAATAATAGCAGCCACATATTGTTTACCAGGTCATGTTATTTCAGGGATTCCTCTTGAATGTAAAGGGGGAGAAGGTACCTTCAAAACTGGGGTTGGGGTTTTTTTTCTGTAGTGCTCATTTCTTTAAGTAAGATATAATGTATCGCATTTTGTACTTGATACCTATACATATGCATATATATTAGTTTGAATTATTTTTTGATAGTTTCTTTCAAGATGAGAAATTATTCACATTCCACGTTAACTCTTAACATGAGTTGTTTTTCTTCTAGTGACAAAAGCAACAAAACAAAAACTGTTTGAGAAGAAGAGCTCAGAACTTTCTAACAAAGGTAAAAAGTTGTGTTTTAACTTATTATATGAAAAGATCCTTTCATCTCATTTTACGACTTGAAATCAATCATTATGAGTCTTTTAGTGTACTCTTAAAAGACCAGGAATCTCAGTTGAAAGTGCAGTTAGCAGAAGACCATATCTGATGAGCTCAACGTCCCTGATGACTAAACTTGTAAAATATATTTTGAAATACAACTTTCTGTTTAAGATTTCATTTTTGTAGTTTCATTAAAAGTTCCTTTCGAGATTTAGACAAATGGGGCCACAATCCATTAATAGCAGCTTTTAATGGTGAATTGGAAAGAGACACACATAAAGTTACTTTGTAACCAGTGCTTTGAAAACTTCAACATCATTAATGATGTTAGATCTACTGTTAATTGTCATCCCACTGAGCATTTCACAGGGTGGGTAAGTAAATTAGCAGGATTTAAGTTCCCACAACACATGCATGTGAATGCCATTTGGCAATTTCTGCAGAGGTAGGCCTTGAATTGGGTAGCCATGGTTTAGTCTATCACTTTGTGCACCAATGACTACCATTTATTAAGGACCAATAATTACTATGATTAGTACTAGAATCAGCAGATCTTTACAGCAACTCTGTAAGATAGCTGTTATTGTTGTTGCCATTATAGATAAGGAACAAGGACACAGAAAATATTAAGTAAATTTGCCCAAAGATACTGCTATTTTAGTGCCAGAGAAAAAATTCTAACTAAAGACCATTCTGACCTCAAAAAGTATGATCTTTTCATTATATCATGTTGCTTCTTCCTAAAGCAAATCAAATCACCCAGGCATCCTGGCTGTCAGATTCTGAAGAGACATAACTGAAACTGGTTCAACCAATCTATCACAGTAGACTGTATTTAGGATCTTTAACAGCTGGCAGTGAATTTGCAGCAGAAAGTGCTGGGATTCCCTGCAGGTCAGCTCCAAAAGCCAACTAAGTCATGGCAGGCCAGCAGCTATGACCCTTCTCCAAAACTCACGTGAGAAGGCAGCTGGGCAAGCTGCCTGAGCCACTCAGCAAAGCAGCTAACTTCCGTTATGACCCCAAGAATTTAGAAGGCTTGAGACTTCTTCTTTCCTATGCTGTATAACTTGATATATGGATTGCATTGGTTTCAATCTCTCCAAACATGACAAGTTTTAGAGGATCATAATGGGAAGTTGGAATGTTTATTATTTCCCAGTTGGAAGAACTCTTGAGTCTATATATTCTATGCCAATTGTGTAGGGTTTTTTAAAATCTGTAATGCCCTAGAGCTAATTAGAATTAGGCGTTACATAGTTAGCTTTTCCCAACAGTTTCAAGAAATGAGGTAGGTAAAATTGTAGAACAAGTAAGTGAATTGTTACTGCTAATAATTAATGAGGAAAAATTTTCTAAAAGCATTGTTTCCTTCCCTAAACATCTGTTAAAACATTAAAGTTATTTCCATGTGTTAAAACAGTTCTCATCTCTCAGTTATCCAGTATATACTGATTCCTTGTGTGCTTATGCATAATCAGTCTTAAATCTATTTTCTAATATTTTAGGCATTAAAACTGACTTGCCCATTACCAGGTTTTCCTTAAGGACTAAGTATTTCTTCATGCTAAAGAGGATTGTATCACCAAATCATGTTTTCAAATTCCTAATAAGCATTGATTATTTGTTGTGGTTTAAATGAAAACTGAGTTAATATATACATAATATATGTTATATATCAATATATATTGTACATCCTACAAAATATATCATCTTCCATTTCTGTTTCTTGGCAAAAGCTACATTATCTTTTTATATTTCTTGAGGTATTCAAACCTTCATTAGCTTTTTAACTATCTTAAAGTAATACCTGAAAAATAGATTGAAGCTAATTTTCTTTATAATTTGAGTTTCAGCTATATATTTTTACTGGGTGCTCTTCCCCTCTTTCTCTGGGCTCTAATATCATATGTAATTTTTATTTTGGTGACTTTTTGTTTTGTTTCATTTTTCAGTCAGAGACGATGAACACCAGCACATGCACAAATTTTTGTAAATTTTTGCTAAGTTAGTAACTTTAGTCCCCTCCTAGTCATACATTCATTTTAAGAGGACTTTGTTAGTTTTTCTCAACATCTCAAACTAGTTTGCTTTATATGTTTCTTATTTGGGGATCCGGCCTTTTAATAGGGATTTCTACTTTACTCTTTTCTTTTAGTATGCTAGTACCCAGAGCTGTCTAAATGTAAAAGTGTCTTGGGAATCTTCTTAATATTAGAAATTATATAGTTAGGAATTATGTAATATAAAACTATATAATATGTATTAGGTTTCTTTTATTAGGTAATTATGAAATAAGAATAAATGATTTGCTTCACCATCAAAGAATGTCCAAGTAGACAGACAATACCAGGAGAATTCCAACACTTACGCTATGGCTGCCCCTTCAGATTGGTCCCTCGGCCGCATATTGTTTAAATTTCAGTGCTAGCTTGTTTAGCATTATTTGCAGTCTTTAATACTGTCAGAGGAGTGTACTTATAAAAATAACACTGTGGAGTTTTAAATAAAAACACATCTGACACACATTCTTAAGGCTTTATATAACTTATTCAAAAAAAAATTTTAAAGGTACCCTGAGATCTTTACAGTTTTCAGAAGAACTGGACCTTGCAAATTAAGGAATGCCTTGATAGAGTGTATAAATAAAAGAGGATATCCTCTGCTAACTACACATTTCTTAAACAAAGGAAGGTTTGTTTCTTTTCTAAGTTACTTAGGAAGTAAGCCTAACTTTACTTTCTTTAATAATATTGGCTTTATGACTATTAGCAAAATAATGAAATGAAAGGTTCTTTTTGTTATATTTGAATGTGAATTTTCATAATTATTTTTAATTTGTTATGCTGAACACTTAAAACATATGACCATTCAATGGGTTGATAGAGATGGAATGTCACATTATCATCACATGGTAAGGCATGAAATTTATTTACTTTATATAATCAACCTCAGCTTCAAACAGCTTGATACGAATAGTCCTAAGTCAATAGGTTGCATTATGTAGTACTTAGTATTTTCCTTTTTTCTGGAGATATTAGAAAATGCCATCATTGTCTGTCTGCGACGAGTACTTCCAGTAAACAAAATATTTTTTAAAAGAATGTAAGCAAATTGTAGAACGGTTGCCAAGATATGAAATCTAGACACTTAGCTTCATTCCAAAACATATTTTATCATTTTTGAGAACAATTGTGTAGGTTGTAGTATGCATATTTTAAATGAAATGTTAACTATCTGAACTTTACATTGTTCAAAAAAGTTGATTGTTTCAGCTCTTTATATTTCAACATATTTCAGAATTTCTATGTCTAGCCTTAAAAAGGAAAGCACAGACTATAATGTTTCTGTTTTCTTCAGGTAACTTAACTCTCTTCTTACATTGCAAAATTCATCTTGGTTACAGGATTTTAAAGTTTTCAAATTTTTGGACTCCAGAACAAATTTTAAACTCCTCCTGCTGTAAGACAATGAAATAGTTTGATACTGCCTTTTCATTCTAACCACCCACTGAAGTATTTTTCAACTTAAAGATATGTTGTTCTTTCCCCCACTCAGTCTTGAAAAAGTATTCATCAGATCAGCTAAATAATTTTACTGCTGGAAGACTACTACCCTGTTAGTTTTTTCTGTTGTATGTTAACATTAAACCATATCTTTTTTCAAACAAATACTTCAGTTTTAAAAACACTGAGGCTTGAAGTTTAAACCTTAAGAGTTTTAGGTAAAACAACAAAAATTCCCCCTATGCTCTAACATTTCTAAGTTTATCTAAAGACAAAAAAATGGAGATAACAGTTTGGTCACACAAACACACATTAATGTACAATTGTAGTCCTCCGCTCCTTATAAAGGTTCAGCTGTCGGGTATGCTGTGCCCAGGTCATACCTTTCTGCTCAGTAACATTAATGTTCTTTCACTTTATCCATCACTGTTTGGGGGATACATTTTGACTGTTTACTTGAGATTTTTCTGGGACTTAAAAAAAAAAACTGCTTTACTTCTTTTCAAAGCCTTTTAAGGAATATTTTTCATTATTTAAATTTTATTATACTTTACCAGAAGTGTGACAATTTTTATCTTTTAAGTAATCAGTAAAAAAAAAATTTAAATCACAGACTTGAACTCATTTAATAGCAATTATGTGTTTAAAAGGTATAAATAACTTGCTATCAGACATTACAAATATCCAGGTGCTCTGTATGTGCTGATGACAACAAAATTGAAACGAAAGACTGTAATAATTCTGACTGGTTTTCTCTGCAGAAGATATTGATTATTTGTGTGTGGTGAGAGATTTGGAAAATTCAATTAAAGGAGTTGTGCAAAGGTTTCATAAATTTTCTTTCTACAGCGTGTACACAGACATTGTTGCGTATTAAATCAATGCAGCACTTCACAATATATTTTCTTTGAAACATAAAAATAAATAACATTTAAACAGTTCTGCTTACTACAGAAACAAATTTTATTTTCTGTGAAGCATTTAGTCATGTGCTATCACTGACTCATACACATTTGCCAGCTGTAACAAATTTTATAGACATTTTCTCCAGAGACATAGCTCACATACTATGAATTTTTAAATGAGCAAATGGTGAAGAAGGGATGTCAGCAATATAAAAATTGATCAGCTAAAAGATAAAAGCATAAGTAAAGAGATTTGTATGGTAGTCTTAATAGGTTTTATTAAATAAAAATACTATAAAAAGACAGTAATGAACAGACTGAAGACTAACTGTTCTTGAGGTGGAGAAAAATTATTCTGGCACATTTAGTAGAAATTGGTTTTCTGTCACCTTACAGGTGAACTTTTTCTTTTTCATTTTAACTCTTAGAATAGTCAGAAAAGCTCCTCAAAACAGAGTTAGTTAAATTCTCTAAGTGGTTTATATATTTTAAACACATACACATAATAATAAAATAGATATTTATAGTGTTATATAGCTAATTATATACTTTAAAGCAGGACTTGTGTAATAAGTAAATGTTAGGTGATTTTTCCTTTAGCTCAGATCTCACATAGAGGAAAGTTGTCATTTTCATTTGTACTGTTCACAGCATATGCTACACGCCCTCTCTTTTGGGACTCCAGGCCTCTCTACTGCTTCCCTCTCTACAGGGGTTGCTTTCCTCTCCGTCTGGTGGACTTCTGTCTCATCCTTTAAGGTCCGTCTCAGCTGTTCCATCCTCTGTAAAATTCTCCCCAGCTCGCCTCGGCGAAGCTAAATTGCTTCTTCTTCTAGGCGTATGAATTTTTGTCTGAATGTTTATAAACGTATCATGTTGTAGTGTTGGGTACTGTGATTGTCTGGGTGCAGGGCACTTTCTGGGCTCCTCCTTGGCAGACAAAAGTCCTATCTCTGCATGTCTATAACATAGCCCCAGAGCCTACTCCAAAAAACCAGATAGAAGGTCCACAATCCATAGTCAGTGAATGAAGAAAAACAAATGACCGCTGTAAGAATTTTTAAAGGAATTACCTAAATATCTTCAAATACTTAGAAATCGCTGTCTCCTTACATGACTCATTCACTTAACATTTATTGACTGCCTGCTAATGAGCGAGGCCGCTGTCCTGGCATTGGGAGACACTAGTGAATAAGGTGGACACACTCCTGCCCTCAGGATTATAGACTCTAGCACAAAGGACAAGAAATTATAATAAACCCCTGTGCTTATGTTATAATAAGTTTCCTGGCAGTTTTCATTCTAAATTTTTAAATGTACATTCTGGCACAGAATCAGGCAAATCAGTACTCTGTTGAAACAATTTATTGCCTCAAAGCTGCTATTTATACTATAAAATAAAACTTTATGTTTGGGTTCTTTATTTTAAGTACATTTTGATTCAGCATTTATCCTACAACATATACTGTGACAACTTATGTTGAACTGTTTCCTAAAATATTCTTTTTTCTTTCATACAGAGTTACGTCATCTTGACAGCTATGAATTCCTTAAAGCCATTTTAAATTAAGGTACTGTCTCACCTTTCTAATTAAGCATAGCCTTAAGTTTCACTGCTTTGTTTTGGCAGAAACATTTTATTTACATTATCAAATTTGGTGGTGTCTGTCTACAGAGGAAACAGTGCACTTTGAAGCATTAGTTGAAATTATACTTAATCCGTTCTTATAAACAGTAGGAGGGCAGCCTGATAAGGCCGTGCAAGTGAGAGACTGGGTAGGGAAGGACACTGTTGGTCTGATAGGCCAGCTTTGGAAATCAGAGTGGGCATGTGTATGAGTGTAAAGAGGACCCTTAATTAAGCACCTTTAGAATAAACAGCTTACTAGATACTGACAAGTGGGTTATAGTTTCTATAGGGCACATCTGACTAAACAGGATACAACAAGACTATGAATTTACAAATGTGCTAAGTTGATTAAATAATTACATATTAATTAGTTGTACCTTCTCTTCAAAACAGTTCCTTTGGATTTAGTAAGACAAGTAAAATATATATTTATAAATAGCTTATTATAATAGCTACCTAGGAGCAGTGTGATTCATGATGTGATATTAGTGTTTACAATACCTGTAATTGAAGGTTCACATTAAGAATTAGCATTATCCGCCCTGGCTGGTGTAGCTCAGTGGATGGAGCTCGGGCTACAAACCAGGCATCGCAGGTTCGATTCCCAGTCAGGGCACATGCCTAGGTTGCAGGCCATGTCCCCCAGCAACCGCACATTCATGTTTCTCTCTCTCCCTCTCCCTCTCCCTCTCCCTCTCCCTCCCTCTCCCTCCCTTTCTCCCTCCCTCCCTCCCTCCCTTCCCTCTCTAAAAATAAATAAATAAAATCTTTTAAAAAAAAGATTAAAAAAAAATTAGCATTATCCCATTATTAGTGGCATTAGTATTAATTTTCCTAGAGGCCAACCAGATATTACCTGCTATCTGTTAGAAATAATGTAAAATGAAAGAAGTCTATTCTATCCTGAAAATAAATTTCTTTGGAAATGGTATCTCAAGTGATTAATATCAGCTTCATAACAAACTAGATTTGCAAAGCATCTTACATAGGAAATTATGTCGCTTTCATTCTTTAGAATGTTCATCCTGTTGCACACAACAAATAATAGCTTATAATAATAGCTAACATTTATTGAGCACTTTCAGTACGCCTGGCACTTCATACATATCCCAGTTTACCTTCACAACTACTCAAGTGAAGTAGGTAACAGTTGCTGTCTTCATAGGTAAGGAAACAGAAAAACAAAGAGGCTGAGTACCTTGTTCCAGAATCACCTAGGAGACAGCCAGGACAGTAACCTGAGTAGCTGGCGCCAGACTGTGCTTGTGCCCACGATACAGCAGTAATCTGTGAATGTCAGGTTTCACTGCTTGTCACAGGTTTTAGATCCTATTAAATAGTACGGATATAATATGTATATACATGCATACACATATTTATTATAGGGTTAAAGGTTTTATAAAATTTCTGTTCTGTGAAACTCCAACAAGGTACTTCCAAAACAATTTGGAGGAATTAAGGTTCACCTGCCAGTCAATTTCCCTTTTAGTGGGAAGCAACAGAGAGAACTGTCAGTGAAATGAAACTTGACTTACCTTTGAGGTAGTTCCCTGGGTGCTTTTGACAGTGTTTTCTTCTCACTTCGGGTACCTTCTTCATGATCTCCTCCATTCCCTTGGCTTTAGTTCTCCCCTTAATGTATACGATTTCCAAATCTATTTATGATCCTCCTCCTGATGTAAACCCACATCTCGGCCGCTATACATTGTCCCCGAGTATGCTGATCCATCATTCTCCCCCAGCTGTTCTTTATTCTCCCTTTGTGTAGGGTTCACATTCATCTCATGTTAAAGCTCAAAGCTTCAAAATTCTTATCTTTTTAAATCTTTGCATCCAAATTCCTGCCATGCCGTATCACCCCCAAAAACGTTTCCTTCTCTTTCCCCTGCGCACTGCACGAGTCTGTTTCTTCATGACCTCTCACCCAGATGACCCTCACCCGCTATAACCTGCCTCTCTGCCCTTTGGTCTGTTTCCTCTACAGCCTGACCTGCCGGTGGACAAATGATGCTTTGGAAGGTACCACTCCACCATATTCACAGAAAAACCCAAATTTATACTGACATGCAGAACTCCCCCTTATCTGACCACAGTTTGCCTTTCCAGGTTGTCTAGTTTGTGCCTCAGTCACTCCAGATTACTTGCCATTCTCCAAATTCCTCAGAAAGTGCATTTCTCATTTCTTTACTATTGTTCTTGTCCCCTCTTCCTGACACACTGTTCCCCCCAGCATTGTCGAAATTTTGCCCAGCATTCAAAACCTGCTTATACTGCAAAGCTTCCTCAGATTCCTCTCTCCCCCCTCCCCTCATTGCTGTCTTGTGCATTTGGCATAGCTGCCCAACTCGCATGACTATGGGAAGGTATTAAACTCCCTGATTTTGTCCTGGGAACCTCTCTGTTATTGTGCTGATACCACAGTGGCCGACTTCTCTGTCCACACATCAGCTCCTGCCTTCCGTCAGGAGAACCACCTTATACAAATTTACTCCCAGTCTTTAAAAAGTGAAACTTTTATAAAGTATTATAATAAGAGAGATTGTCAGGAAGCAAGCAACCCATACCCCACAGACGGTACTAAGACCAGCAAAAGGGTGTGGGGAAAAAAGGCATCATTTGGGTTAATGTTAATGAGATATTATAGGAGAGAGTGGGGTGCTTTTTATCCAGAAATGATGTGGATAAATCACTCGGTTAACAAGTATAAACACAGCACTGCACAATGCCAACCTTTTGAAACCTAGTAATCAAGCTAGGACACAAGATTTATATTATATACATGAAATAATAATGTAAAGCAAGCTATGATAGTGATACAAGTACAGACCCTGCTTCTTTTCAGGGTTTTGGGCAACAAAATTCAAAAAAGGATTGAGTCCAAAGAGGATCAAAATATCAACTTGATTATTGGAAGAACTGATAACCTCCAGTCTGGCAGGCTCTCTGGTAGAAGCTCGGTGTCACCAGTGTGGGCTGTGCCTGAAGTGGTGTGTGGGAGCTCCACTCTCCCACACTGGATCTGAGCCTTGAACCCTGTGTGCTCTCCTGAAGCTGAGGAGAAAGCTGTGTCTTTGAAGTAAACCCCATGTCCATGCGCATCTCTGACAGTAAGACCACAGACCTGCCTTACATGTTCTGTTGCAGATGAAGATAGAATGGACCGGTCTCCTTACAACCCAAAATTAGGAAGCACAAAGGCCCATTGGACTTGAGAGCAGACAGTGAAAGGGAAACTACATAGTGGGGAAGATGATTGCGTAAGAGTAGTGACCTGTCGTGTTAGTAGTAAAGTGTGGGCTGATATTCTGGTCTTTGACCAGTCAAATGTGTCACTCTCCCATGGGGTGTAGAGAGCAAAAGAGTTAACAGAAGTTCCTTCCTCTGCAGACCGGGAAGTGTAAACATCCCTCTCTCAGTACCAAATGAAGAATATAGGAATACACGACAGACAGATCACCTCAGGATGGGGTGATTCAGTCGCTGTTTAAGGGTTCATAATTTTAAAATCAGTTCTAGTGATTCCACTAGATTGTCTGACAGACAGCCATGCAGACTCTAGTAATGGAACTTTGCACTTTACCAGGAATTTGGAATTTGAAAAGTGAGTAATTTTAATAAGGCTGTGTAAACATACTAAGCAGAGAAAAATGTGAACAGAAAAAGAGAATGATTGATCGGTGGACTCCAGCCACCATTGACAGTTGTGATCACCAGGCTCCTGAGTTCACACTTCATTCATTAGGCAGAAGTGGGCCAGTGAAAATTATCAGGAAAGGAGCAATCCAAAATATGTTTTAGAAACAACTATATGAACAATAAGTCATGTCAAAATACTGCTCATAAACTGTATCACTGTATCTAAATTGCTTTTTATGACCTGGTTGGTGTAGCTCAGTGGATTGGGCATTGGTCTGCAAACCGAGAGGGCTCCAGTTCGAATCCCCGTCAAGGCACATGACTGGGTTGTGGGCCAGGTGCCCAGTTGGAGTGTTTAGGCCCATGTCAATGTTTCTCTCCCTCTCTTCCTCCCTCCCTTCTCTCTCTCTAAAAATAAATTTAAAAAATGTTTTAATTTAAAAAATAATTACTTTTCGATTTGTGTAAGAATAGCATGGCAGCAAGAGAAAACAAACATACTGCTACTCCCTATCACGGACCTCACATTGGAGTATTTATTTTTGCTGGATCCTGAATTTGGCCTCACAGTCTTTTCCACCACAATTCTCCTACATGATGTTCCAGTTGATGAAACATCTTTACAGGGCCTGACATTGTAATAGAGAACAGGGTTTGGGTTAAATGTCCAGCACTATCACTTAGCTTTGTGGCCTTAAACAAGACACTTGGTTCCCTTAAACCTTAATTACAAAATGGGACTGATAACATTACCTATGAGATTGTACAAAATAATCAGTGCTGCCCCGTAGTAACTATTTAATAAATCAGCCTTCTTTTCCTCTATAGTATTATCATTAGTTCTGATAATTTTTTCAACAATGTATAAGAATATTAAGTGAAAAGTAGAACTGCTTAGATCTTCTATTGGAATTGAGACCAGACTTGAAGAAGAGTTGGCACAAGTTGATTGTCTAATTGGCAACCTATCTTATTGTAGGACAAGAATATAGATAGACTCAAAAATAGCAGCTTCTGCATAGCTGCTGATACAGTCAAGGAGAGGGTATTTTGGGAGTGAATGGTCCACATGCCCTAGGGGAACATATGCCATCAGTTGCCAATGACTGTTTCTTTAAAAGCTTCCTTTCACACAAGGTTCTTAAGGTCAAATAGACCAGAACTGCTGCCACCACTAGGAGGCCCCAGAGGGACACACTCTGAGTGGGAATGTCAGTAAACACTCTCTTTCTTGGGGGGGTGGGGGCAGCTGTTAGAGGGAACACCTGCTAAAAGGCCCTTAAGTCTTATAGACAAAAGGCATGTAGATTTTGGTGTTTTGGGTAGGCTATGTTGAAGTTTTAGAACACTCAGAAATATGTCAAAATCCATATTTAAAGTGAAGAGTGCTGGTCAGAGTAGTCATATTGATGATTGTTTGTGAAGGTAAATCTTAGGAGACTAAAAGAAGCAATTGAGAGATCACTATTTCCTAAACTAGGTATGAAATTACATGGTAAATAGCTGTTTAAACCATTTATTATGTCATATATGACATGCATATTAATTTGAAAACTAATTCTTGATGATTTAATAACATTCACCTTTTATATCTTATAGGCATTCAGAAGAAATGAACTCACTATGAACACCAACTTCTGCATCTGCCTGATCATATTTAAAGGAACAGAAGAAATGTTTGTAATTAATCTGCCCAGTAAATACCAGATCATAGCACTAGGCAGGTGCATGTCTAGATAAAATTTCTTGCAGCTAATTTAAACTTTCTACACACACCAGTAGATAATCTCAATGTAAATAATACATTTCTTCTTGACCCTTTAATGAGTAAGCTAACATGTAGACAAGGATTTTGCCTTATATTCTTTATCATGTATGCTTCTGTATACTTTTAGCATTTATGAATTAGATTTAATAAAGCATTTATGAAAATGACACCTTTGGTAAAGCTATATATTTTAAAACTCATTAAATCTAATAGTGAGTGGTATTAGGGACCAGTTTTTCCATTTAAAGCCTCAGATGTATATTAATAAGATTCTTTTTAAAACCTTAAAAATTTATCTAGAAGTTTATTGTGTAGGTTCTATCTCAGGGATGACTTTTTATTACACTGTAGTTATTCCTATTGTAGAGAATAAACATTTTCAAAGTTTTAAAATTCTTACACCTTTTATAAAATATCAGAATGCATTTTTAATAGACAGTTAAATATGAAGTTGTTTTTAAACTGAACTACACAGACTCCTAAATTTAAAGAAGAGAATTTCCTTACAGGGCAGTATAAGAGCCCCTCCAAATTATTCTGAAACATTAATTTAGACTTCTGTTTGTGTGTGGTAGTGTTTTGTATCACTGTGTTTGTGCTGTCACTGAGGGAAGGGGGAGAGGGAACCAGAGAGTGTGCTACAACTCCGTAACACGGTTTTTCTCTGGGGGCTAAATGTTACTCCTTGGCACTTGCCCTAAGTCTTCACAAAATTTGTGTAAGATATTACCATTTAATTCAGTGTCACAAAAATAAAAATACTATTTGAAAATCTGAAACAAAATTTAACAAATTAAGATTGAAAATAAGAATTTCCATTTAGAGAAATTTAAGATTCACCCCTTAAAATGAAAATGAGTTTAAAATGAGTTTAAAAAATTATTCATTTAAATGACAGATACTAAACAATAGCCAAATTAGCTATTAAACCTAATTGCCTTCTCTTATTTTATTGATACTGTTTAAACATGATTTTTGAGATGACGTGTCTGCTGAATATTCAGAACACTTTGTGATACAGCCTTTATGATAAGACATTACCTAAAATGTATACCTAAATGGTACACCAAAAAGGATAATTCTTTGTGTTCTAGCATTGAAAACCTTAGAATGGAAGCCAAAACATATAGATACCTACATTAATAAGGAAATAAAGGGTTAAGAAGTAGACTGGTTCCATACGTAATCCAAGTTACGTAGGTATGTGCTTAATGCTACTAAATCAGTTACTGTTTATTTGACCTCTTGATATCCTAAGCTTTTGCCTTTTAGAACAGCTGGGTTTGCTAAGAATCATTTCTCAGTTCTCTTCATTGTAGATCAGATGACTCTCGCTTTATCACCCTTGGAGGCCACATGAAGGACAAAGCAGAAAGATCCACACACAAAACTAATGTTTATATGGGGGTGGGGGACGGATACACTTGGCCCTGATTTTCCAATGAACATAACAGAAGAAAGACCAATTGAGACTTGAAACCACTGTTACTCCAACCGTTATTTAGTTACATCCTATCCATCTCTTACTCTCTTTCTGTTGAACAGAGAGGATCTTTTGGCTGCCCTGACTTTTGTAAATGTTTCACTCACTTAGTTGTGGTTTATCATTTGGACAGAATGCTACATCGGGGATTTTTTTCCCCTCTCTAAGGGCTCAAGAGAAAATGACTTCTGTGTGTCTCATATTTGATACATGAACTTACACCCTATTCTCTTCATTTTAAGAAGCAAACCTAAGCTTATTGGCAACATAGAAAACTGCATTTCTCAGAAACAGACCTCCCATATGAAATGAACTTCAGAATAACTTAGGAGGGTTCATTTTTGACAGGTATATTAGTGAAGAAAGTGAGAAATAGTATTTTTTATAAAACTTAAATATCTATATTAAACATAAATGTCCCTATAATCCTGAGTATAGCTGAGAGAATTGCCTATTTCTGTAATCTTAATTCATCACTGAACATTTTTGGTATTTTGGAACTTCTCAAAAGTTCAAAGTGGACTCTCAAACTGATTTCTGGCTTATGTCAGAGATACTTAAGATCATTGCTAAAAGTCTATATAAAAGCTACAATGTAACTCAATAAGATTAAATTAAATGATCTGGAAAATATTTTATTTACAGAATTTACCTATAAGATACCTTGAATATGGGTGCATTCTATTTTATCAATGTTTATATAATACTTTTTCAAATAATTCTGTATTCCAGTTATTCCAAAGTTAGAACATCGATTCAAATCAAAATTCTGTAATAAACACAAATATGACATTACAAAAAAAATAAATAAATAGGACTATACCAACCAGCCAAGATGCTGACATTTGGGCACGCTGATTACAGATGGTGACCATGGACAGCGATGTCCGTGCTGATTCAGCAGGGACTCAAGGCTGCTTTTCTCTGCTGGCCCGCCCTTTGAGTCTTTATGCACATTTACTTTGAGAAATACTTTTTTGTTTTTCGCTTTGTCTAAACCCACTCCTTTATCAAACACATATCTTGCATCAGCCTGCAGCTGTCCGTGTCTAAAATGAGACTTCCTTTGTGTGTGTGTGTTTGGCTTGCACTGTTTTAAAATATACAGCGATTTATTTAATTTGCTTTAATGGCGGTCTTAGGAAAGAAATGTATTTGTTTAAAATATATGTCCATGGGACAGTGATTGATTTATTTTTATCACAGACTGAAGAAAACATCTTTACATGAGAAATTACAACATGGATGTAATACATTATTTTTACCAACTGAATACTAGAGTAAAGGTGGGCTTTTGCTAATACAGAGCAATTCAGTATTAACAGGACCAAGGTAACATGAAGCATGATGTGAGACAATGCTTGTGGCACTGGTAACCTCGAACCATGTTATAACAAAAAAGAACAGAAGGATGAAATCCTGCTTAAGGGCATTTAACTTCAAACGATCCTGGAAATTTAGAACCTGGTGCTCATGAGTAATAACAAGACTTCACTCAAACCACTTAGATTTCAATTCAGGAAAATTCACTGTTTAATTGCATTACAGTAAATCAGCCATCTTGAAAATAAGTGACAAAGTTTAATCTCAGCCTTGTTAAAAAAATTCAAATTTGCACATGTAATAAGGCATGTTCAGACTTCAAGCAGTTTAAATTGCCTTCTCATAGGAATTTAAAACATTATCATAAATTTAATACCAGAAATATAAATCCTAAAGAATGAAAACCCATTACTTGCAGTCTATTGTAAAATGTAAACTACATTTAAATATCAAAATGAGTAATTTCCTTTAAAAAGGGGCTAAATTCCCTCATTAAACTCAGTGTACTTGTAGATATTTTTAAGTTATATTTTACTGATTATGCTATTACAGTTGTCCTGACTTTCCCCCATTTGCCCCTTCCACCCAGCATCCCCTGAAGCAATCCCCACACCCTTGTTCATGTCCACGGGTCATGCATGTAAGTTCTTTGGTGCCCGCCTTCCTATACTGTACTTTACATCCCATGGCTATTCTGTAACTTCCTGTTTGTACCTCTTAACCCCTCACCTCTCACCCATTCTCCCACACCACCTCCCCTCTCCTCTTTATCTTTAACCTTTGGCATTGTTAATTATGATATGTCTTGGAGTGGGCCTCTTTGCATCCATCTTGTTTGGGGCTCTTCATGCTTTCTGGACTTGCATGTCTATTTTCTTCACCAAATCAGGGAAGTTTTCTTTCATTATTTTTTCAAATAGATTTACAATTGCTGTTTATCTTCTCCTGGCACCCCTATGAAGCGAACGTTGAGTTGCTTAAAGTTGTCCCACAGGCTGTTTATCCTTGTTTTTTTTTTTTTTTTTTTTTTTTGGGGGGGGGGGGGTTTTTTTTTTTTTTTCTTTTTGTCCTGATTGGTTGTTTTTTGGTTTCTTATGTTCCAAGTCATTGATTTGATTCTCAGCTTCATCCACTCTACTGTTGTTTCCCTGTAAATTGTTCTTATTTCAATTAGTGTATCCTTCATTTCTGACTGGATTTTTTTTATACTGTTAATGTCCTCACTAAGTTCCTTGAGCATCCTTATAACCAGTGTTTTACTCTGCATCTGATAGATTGCTTATCTCCATTTTATTTAGTTGTTTTTCTGGAATTTTGATCTGTTCTTTCATTTGGGCCATGTCTCTTAGTCTCCTCATTTTGGCAGCCTCCCTGTGTTTGTTTCTAAGTATTAGGTAGAACTTCTCTGACTCTGTGTCTTGGTAGTGTGGCCTGTTGTAGTATGTCTAGTGGCACAGCCTTCCCTATCACCCAAGCTGGGTATTCAAGGTGCACCCTTTGTGTGGGCTGAGTACAGTCTCCTCTTGTAGTACAGCACTGGCTGTTGCTGGCAGATCAATGGGAAGGATTTACCCAGGCCAGGCAGCTGCAAGGATTGTCTGTGACCACTTACTATCTACCTCTGCCCTATGTGGAGGATCAGCTGTGCAGGGGCAGGATGGTGGTGTTCCATCGTGGTCTGTAGCTGTCCATTGAGTACCCTGGCCCTGGGGTTTCCCAGGTGGTGCAGGCCAAGCTCAGCCACCATGTGTGTTTTGTCAGGGGCCGCCCTTCCTGAGCTATAAAGCATCTGAGAAGGCTGCTACTTCTGCAGGGCTTGAAGATTCCCAGGCAAAGCCACGCTGTGAATCTAGGCTGGCTGCTGCTAGTGCCAGGCCTGGGGCCACACTGAGGCCAGCTGTTGTTTGGTTCAGAGGATTTAGGAAGCTGTGAAGCATCGCCCAAGACCATCCATTCATAGGGAAAAGCTGCTCAGGTGGGTCTGTAAGTTGGCTGGGGTGGAATCTTCCTTAGGGAATTTTCTTCCCTATAATTACATAATTCTCAAAATGATAATTTTATTTGTACATGGCAAAAAATTCACAAAACCTTTTAGCACTGTTAACATTTTCACATTTGGGGATATAGTTAGTTGACTTTCTTCTGATTTCTTCCACTTTTGAAATCCCACATGATTACAATGTTAAAGTACACCAGGAAGAACAGGAGTTTCAGGAAGGACACAAAACACACCAATACAGAAAATAAGTCTGGGTATTTCTGAGGAGGATCCAGCATTACAGTCATCAGTGTCAGAAGGACCATTGTGATTACGGACATAAGAAACTGTAAGGAGAAAAAAGAAGCATTATTCAGTAACATCAGCTAAATGTACTGGTAACACTGATTATAGCTGTAAGTCAGCAAAATTGAAGGAGAGGGTTGAGGGGGTACCATCCCTTCATGATAGACCTCAACTTAGGCTGCAAGTTAGAATCAACTGGGGTTAAATATCTCAATGCCCATGCCACACCCGAGACTGAGTAAATCAGAGTTTCTGGGGCAGGCCTCAGGATTTTTTAAAATTTAAGTGACTCCCATGGATAGCGAAAGCCTGAGAACATCTGTCGTGTACTTTGTACCACCCAGGCGCTGAAGAAGGTTTCCTGGGCAGGTAGTGTTGCTAGTCAGGGTTAAATTCACAGCATGCTCCAGGACCCCAAGTCCCTACAGGATATAAAATTCTAAGCTAATCTAAGAACCCATTTATGGAAAAGTTATCCATGGCAAATGTAAAATTATATTTCATGCTCACTACACTCTCAACGAGCTAGTGCTGCAGTAAGCATGGTAATGTATGTGCAGGAAAATGTCCTCTGGCCTCAGAGAATTTTCCATTTAATTGGGGGAATACATGAACTAGTTAAATAAAATCACAAGGTCACATTTTATTAAATGCCAAAATGAGGAGTAAAAGTAACCGCATTCACTAGAATTACATAGCAGTCAGGTTTCTCCTCCAGACTAGTGCCCTGAATGATAGAACTTCTGCAACGATGGGAATGTCTGTGTGCCCCAAACAGGTAGGTGCTAACAACATGTGACTACTGAGCATTTGAAATGTGCCTGCTGCAAATCAGGAGCTAAATTTTGTATTGCATTTAATTTTGCTAAGTTTAAATTTCTACATGTGTCTAGTGGCTCCGGTATTGGACAGTGTAGCTCTATTCTCTGAGCTCCTTTAAGACAAGGACGAGCCAGCTCTTATTTTATCCCTAACATGGCACATAAGTACATAGAAGCTGCTTAAGTGAATGTGGAAAGCAAGCAGTAAGGAACAGTAGTCAGTGACTTCCATAAAGGAGGCAGGATGTAAACAGAGCCCTAAAAGATGCTTTTATGGCTGTACTATGAGTAGAGAGTACTGCAATGATCATTCCAGATGGAAGAGTGGGATGGATGGGAGCTAAAAAGCCTTGCAGACAGGTATAAATAGGCTACAAGTATCCTTCAAAGTAAAAATCCCCGAGTCAGCCTTGTGGGAAGTGAAAATTTCTGAATGAAATCATCAAATTAAACTCAAGAAATACGGGAATGATTGAAATCTCATGGTACTATGAACTTGAATCAGTATTAAAATACATGGTAAAATTCCTCCCATTTTTAAATAAACTCAATCTAATTACCCTCATTGTCGGCTCCTACTTATAGCAAAGTTTCCCAAAAGAATTGACTATACTTGGTACATCCAATTCCTCCATTCATTAGTGAACCCACATCAATTAGGCATTCACCCCAATCACTCTCATCAAACTGCCCTGATCAAAGACCCACAATAACCTCCACTGTACTAAGTCCAGTGGTCAATTATTATTGCCTTATATGATCTCCCAGCAGCATCTGAAGGAGCACAACACTCCCATATCCTGGAAGCACTTGGCTTCCATGACACCATATTCCTGGTGTCTCCCCATCTCACTAGTTAACCCTTCTCAGCAGCTTTGCATGTTCCTTCTCATGTCCCCTACCTCCATGCGCTGACTGTCCTATCCCACGGCTCAGGACTTGGTCTTGTTAATCTGTACTCGAACCTCTGGTGAGCTCATTCAGTGACATGACTAATTACTATATGCCAAAGACTCAGATTACTATCTCCAGTCTAGATCTCCCCAAAATTCCAGATGCATATATCCAAATGCTCCTTAATATCTTCATTTAGATATCTACTTGGCATCCAAAACTAAAAACACGCAAAACTATCTTCAGTAAGATTAATGGCTGACTTCTCATGAGAAAATGTTTGAGACCGAAAGGCACTGGGATGGATGACATTCAAATTGCTCAAAGAAAAAGACCTGTTTCTAGCAAAAGTACCCTTCCAAAATTAAAGAGAAATTAACATAAAGCAAAGTCAATACATTTATTGAAAATACTGAAATAATACAGAGTATGTTCTCCAAACATGTCAAAATTAAATCAGAATATAAAAACAGGAAGAAGTCTGGTAAATCCCCAAATATGTCTTTTGGAAACAACAAATTTCTTTTTTTTAAGATTTTATTTATTTTTAGAGAGAGGGGAAGGGAAGGAGAAAGAGAGGGAAATACCAATGTATGGTTGCCTCTTGTGCGCCCTCTCCTGGGGACTGGACCTGCAACCCAGGCTTGTGCCCTGACTGGGAATCAAACCAGTGACCCTTTGCAATCAGGCACTCAATCCACTGAGCTACACCAGCCTGGGCTGGAAACAACAAATTTCTTAACAATTTATGAGCCAAAGAATAAATCACGATGAAAATGGGCTATATTTTTAACTAAATACAACATGTATGTCAAAATACATGGAATGCTACTTAAACATGGCACTGAAGGAAATTTGTGGATTTGAATGCCTGTGTAAAAATGGAAGGACGTCCTCAAATCAATCACCTGACCTTTCAGAAACAAGATGAAGAGTAAACAAAACCCAGAGCAAGCAAAAGAAATAATATAGGTAGAACCAAAATCAATGAAATAAATACACCAGTCAGAGAAAGATAAATACACCAGTGAGAGAAAGACAAATACCATATGATTTCGCTCATATATGCAATCTAATGAACAAACTGAACTAACAAGCAAAACAGAGACAGACTCGCAGAGAGCAGGACGACAGCTGTGGGGTGGGAGTTGGTTGAGGGGTGGAGGGACTGAGCAAAAAAGGAAAAAGAACTCATGGACACACAACAGTGTGGTGATTATGGGGGGAGGGAGCACACAAGGACTAAATGGCTATAAAAAAAACAATTAAAAATTATTAAATAAAAAAATACAAAAAAATAGAGAAAATCAGTGAACAGTAGTTGGTTCTATAAAAAGATCAATGAAGCCAACAAACTAGCTAGACTAACCAAGGAAGAAAAAGAGAAGACACAAATTCCCAAAATCAGGAGTGAAAAATAGACACCACTCCTGACCAGACATAAAAATAAAAACAAATGATACAGGACTATTATGAGCAACTGTAAGCCAAAAAATTAGATAACATGAAATGGATAAACTTTTAGACACACCACTACAACCGTCTCAAGAAACACAGAACGTCTAAATAGACCCATAACAAGAGATTGAATTAATCATTTTTTTATCTTTTTATTTATTTTTTTAAGATTTTATTTATTTATTTTTAGAGAGGGAAGTGAGAGAGAGAGAGCGAGAAACATCAATGTGCAGTTGCTGGGGGACATGGCCTGCAACCTAGGCATGTGCCCTGACTGGGAATCGAACCTGCGATGCCTGGTTTGCAGCCTGAGCTCAATCCACTGAGCTACACCATCCAGGGCGAATTAATCATTTTTAAAGTCCCACAAAGGAGGCCCAGTCACTGGTGAGTTAAATCAAATGTTTATAGAAAAATTAATACCAGTGCTTCATAAACTCTTCCAAAAAGTATAAGCGGAGCACTGCCCAAGTCATTCCATTTGGCAGGTATTGGTATCAATCCTGACACAGAAACCATGAAAAGACATCACAGGAAAAGAAAACTACACATCAATATCCCTTATGAATATAGAGGCAAAAGTCTACAAAATACTGGCAAACCCAAATGAGTGGTATATAAAAACGATTGTACATCATGATCCAGTGGGACTCTTCCCAAGAATGCAAGGTTAGTTCCACATACAAAACAAGGCAACATACCACATCAATAAAGGGGAAAAACCACATGACCATACCATTAAATATACAAAAAGCATGGCAAAATCCAATAGCTTTTTATGCTAAAAAGTAAATAATTAAACAAATAAACTAGGAATAGAAGAACTTCCTAACCAAATAAAGGCCATCAATTAAAAAACCCACAGCTAATATCATAGTTAAGGTGAAAGACTGAATGCTTTGCCCCTAAAATTATGAAGAAGAAATGTCTACTCTTGCCGCTTGTCGTATTCAACATTGTACCAGAGATTCTAGCCAGGACACTTAGGCAAGGTGTTAAGAATTAAATAGCAGCCCTGACTGGTGTGGCTCAGCTGGCATCACCCCACAAAGCAAAAGGTCACCCATCCGATTCCTGATCAGAGCACACGCCTGGGTTGTGGGCCGGTCCCTGGCTGGGGCATGTGCGGGGGACAACCACCGGATCAATGTGTCTCTCTCACGTAGATGTTTCTCCCACACATCGATGTTTCTCCCCCCTGCCCCCTCTCTCTGAAAATAAAATCTTAAAAAAAAAAAAAAAACGAACTATAATGCCAAGCTATAGTAATCAAGACAATGTGGTAACGCCATTAGCTAAGTACCATTCCTTAAAAACTGAACAACTTACCAAATGTTGTATAATTCTGGGAAGAAATGTAAAACACGGAAGATATTTCCTCACAGAAATGGAAAAGGATTTCAGCTGTAGTTCTTCTTCTGAAGTCTTTTCAAAAATGGAAAAGGAAGTTGCGCAAGCTATAAAAAATGCCATCATTGTTACAACTGTGGGCATTAGGAGGCCATCCTTCAGTAGAAGAGGGAGCATACTGTAAGGAAAGCAGAAACCATAATCACTTTGCAAAAACATTTAAATGAGTTTATAAGAACTATACTGAGAGTATTACATGGACATTGGTTTGACTCACCTAAATGTTGACACAAGTAAAAACCAAGTAGACATAAAAGGAATTTCACTTAAAACTAAGCAGACAGGTCTAAAATGATAAAGAAAAAAAATACTTTAATCTTATAGACTATAATTTCAACTTTTACTTGTAAAAAATAAACACATTTTATGTCTTATTTTCAGGGTAGCTAAAAAAAACAAAAACTAAAAACAACCAGCAAGATCTTCAAATGGACTACTGATCCTTTTTTTATAACTATCAATGCAAACTGAGTGAGTCTAAACGCAGAAAGGTGTCAGCCACTTAAGATAACTGGAAAGGTGCTCTTCCAGAATTCAGTCCACCAACGGAGTGTTTGTTCTCGGTCCTACAATCAGAGACGCAGATCTAAACAGAAAGACAGCTGCTTCATATATTTCATCATCCTTGGTGAACATGAAGTGAATTCCCAGTATAGTGGTTGTCAAGCTTCTTTTTTCTGATCCTCCATGTTACATAGCACTCACCTAAGTTCAAAACTGAAGCTGAAACAGAGGAGCATCCTCTGCCACTGAAGAGAGGGCAACAGAGGTAAAAAAGAACTATAAAGGGAACAAGGTGATGATGGTGGAATAAACAAAAAACAACAGGAAGAGGCTTCATGAAAAGAGCAACAGTGTAGGAACAGGAAGTGTAATGCCAATAAACAGAGCCACTGACTTTACCAAAGAGCTGTTTAGGGTCATACGTGCAGACCGAGACTTTCTTACAACCAACCCCTAGTCCCTTTACCTTCTAGGTTCAACTGTGGCAATGATGTCCAAGAAGGGGGCTGGCCAGAAGACCTAGTTTCATCTCTGCCACTTACTTAGTGTATGTGCTTTGAACAAATTATTAATGTAACCTTTTTTCTTATGTGTAATTGAAATAATAATAATAATTTATATTGTTAAGTAGTTGAAAAAACTCTAACAAGTATTATAGTAAAGCTAATCTGAATGGTCAGATTACAGGTCACTGAATGGGCTACCTTTCTATGGGGTAGAAATTCTAGGGGAAATATACGTGTGAAAGCAATACCTCACCACAGTTCTATCTCCTGGCACTAGGGATTTGTGTACAGTCAGTCTAGCCTCATAGAACGGTGGTAACTCAGGTTCAGACTTGGGAAAATGAAATCAAGCTGTCCTCCCAGACTGCAATGACATGAGACTATTTTGTTCAGAGCAAAGAAGCCTTCTGCATAGGCCAGCCCACCTTTCTATAAAGCTATGCACCGAGGTTTTAGTCCAAAGCTCTACCTTCCATTTGTCATTGGTCACTCTGTACATTATCTTCCACAGAAACCCAGCAAATAGGGTGAGGGATATAATGGCTGTGGGTTGGGATTCAAGTATTCCAATGTGTTCTAGGCAAATACTGAATACTCTTTGAATATAGGGATAATATACCCCTAGCTGTTACACAATTTCTGTGAAGACCAAGAAAATTTAATGCTCCTAAAACAAAGTAGTTTGGTTAGAGATTGCAAATAGGGTCTAACCAAAGGTTCTGCAAAACAAATAGAAAGGAGGCAACATACGAAGCCCACTAAAGAGGTGACTGGAGAGAGAAGGCTGTTGAACAGATATGGAAATAAAAAAGGCAAAACACGACAAACACTCCAACCTGAGGAAGGCCTCTTTGGAAGACATATTTTTTATTAGCATATAGAAAATATATGAAGAAATAGGCCCTGGCTGATGTGGCTAAATGGATTGAGTGCCAGCCTGGGAACCAAAGGATCGCGAGTTTGATTCCAAGTCAGGGCACATGCCTGGGTTGTGAGCCAGGTCCCCAGTAGGGGGCGTGCAAGAGGCAACCACACAATGATGCTTCTCTCCATCTCTTTCTCCCTCCCTTCCGCTCTCTAAAAATAAAGTCTTTTAAAAATAACAAAATATATGAAGAAACAGGAAGAAATAAGTATGTCGGTAATAATTCTATGAAATATTTTCAGTTTAAACTATAAAGAAGTAAAATTGTAAGAGATCATCATTCCGGAAAAATTTGACTTAAATAATTTTATTCTACTATGTAACATTTGTGTAGTTGTTTTGCACTTAAGTAATTTTATGTAAGTAATAAATTCATTTATATATTATAAACGCATAATAAATAATAAATAAAACTCTAGAAACATTTTTACTTACAATGATACCAAGAGAATGGACTTTTCATGTACGTGGAAAGAAAATAAAAAGAATGATAGTGCGCAGGTAACCTTTAAGAAAAATGGGAAAAAGAATAATGAGATAAAACAACTTACAAAATATGGTAACAATTTATGAATCTGAATAAAATAACTTCAACTAGAACTTTAAACTTTAATGTATCTTCTATCTAGAAGGAAAATATATACACAACATTAATATGCATATTTTATTCAAACATATAATCAAAATATTTTTGAAAAAACTGCACTATACTTAACCATGTAAAATAAACTCATTGATACTGTAATCAATAAACAAAACTACTAAATACTTCAGACATGGTAATTATACCTTCATCCTCCCTTCGACTCTGACAATTTAAATTAAAAAGCATGAAGGCCAAGAAGGTCAAAACCTGAAACTAGCAAAATAAATCTATTTCAATATTTTTAAATCGTGCATTTCAATAAAATATATTAAATGTTTTATAATCATTTAATTTATATACATGTGATTTCACTGATATGTGGAACACAAAAAGTAACAAGCTAACAAAACAAACTCATACATAACAGACAACAGAATGGGAGTCACCAGAGGGAACAGGGGCTGGGAGGGGGGTGACCTGGGTAAAGGGGGTCAAATATATGGTGACGGAAGGAAACTAGACTTTGAGTGGTAACCGTGCAATAGAGTATACAAATGTTGAGTTACAATCTTCTATACCTGAGAATTATATAATGTTATTAATCAATGTTACCCCAACAAATTTAATTTTAAAAGAAATAAAAAGAAAAAAGAAATGAAATATGCACTTCAATAAACTATAATAATCATTTGTTATTTAGGGTTTTTTTTTTTAAAGATTTTATTTATTTATTTTTAGAGAGGGAAGGGAGAGGGAGAGAGAGAGAGAGAGAGAGAGAAACATCAATGTGCGGTTGCTGGGGGACATGGCCCGCAACCCAGGCATGTGCCCTGACTGGGAATCGAACCTGCGATGCCTGGTTCGCAGCCCACGCTCAATCCACTGAGCCATGCCAGCCAGGGCTTGTTATTTAGGGTTTTAAGTAAAACATTACTTAGATCTATTTCCAGAAGTTTATATTCCAAATATTAGACATCTATGTCTATACACATCCAATCTGGTTGTTCAAGGAAAAAATGTGAGTCACGGCCTGGCTGGTGTGGCTCAGTGGATTGAGCAATGGACTGTGAAGCAAGGGTTGCTGTTCGATTCCCAGTCAGGGCACAAGCCTGGGCTGCAGGCCCAGTCCCCAGTAGGGGGCATATGAGAGGCAACCACACATTGATGTTTCTCTCCCTCTCTTTCTCCCTCTCTTCCACTTTCTCTAAAAATAAATAAATAAAATCTTAAAAATAAAACAAAACATGGGTCACTACCCTGTACCTGGTACATATCCAACCCATCAGCAAACCCTCTACAGCACCTCCTAACACAGCACCCACCCACTTCTCTCCACTCCCTCTGCTAAGCACCCCTCCTTTCTCTCGGACTACTGCAATAATCTCCCAATCAGTAACACTCTGGCCTCCCTCCGATCCATTCTCCACTCTGTCACCGTGTCAGATCACATAAATTGTTTAAATTTCTTCAGCTACTTCACTTAAAATAAAATCCACACTCCTATATTATCTGGGTCCTGCCTTCCTCTTCCAGTCTATACTGTCCGCCTCACTCCACATCAGCCCTTCACACCTCTGCCCTTATGCCTCAAACATGCCAAATGTGTTCCTGCCTTAAGGAAAAAGTTCTTTTTGTCAAGTCAGAGCCCAGATCTCCTTGTGATTGGCTCTTTCTGGTTGGCCATTCCGGTCTAGGCTCAGCTCTCACTTCCCTGGAAAGGCCTGCCCTTACTGGTCTACAGTAGTGCCCCCTCACCACAGCCCACCAGCATTCTTTTCACACAACACTGTTTCCCTCCTAGCCCTGATTACTCCCAGGTATTCTCTTGTTCACTCATGCATTTTGTTTACTGTAATTCTGCCACTAGCATAAAAGGCCCCGATTAAGACAGCAGAAATGTTAACTGCCATTCACTCTCATGCCAGAACCTAGAAAAGGACCTAACACATAAGAGGGCACTCCATAAACACTACCTGCGTAAATTAAATGTCAATAGTTTTGCTGCTATAAATAATTAGTATTCATACTATCAATTACCTCAATTATAGACTTACATTGAGATTGGAACTGAGGGTAATATAATCTTCATGGAAAGGAAAACACTTGAGTGAAAATGAGAAATGTTTTTAAAACTCTCAGAAGTAAGTATTCAACAAGAATTGAAAACATCAATAAAAATAGAATAACAAAAAAGTCACTAATATAAGTCTTTTTTAGTTTTTTTAAACACAATGGCTTGTATTAAAACATAGCAAATAGAGTAAAATTAGGGAACTCAGAGAAAGAAAATGTTTTTTTTCTGGCTTTTAATCCCTAAAAGTAAATCATCTCTAGCAATGCCACAGCTATTCAAACTCTGAAATTCTGCTCCATTATCTTAGAAATACACCTTTATTTAGCATGCTATTTCCTAGAAAAATAGCATAATCTTGAGTAAGCATGCCAATATTTCAAGTTAGGCCTATTGAAGACGTCAGAGCATTACTAACCACATCCCTCCTGCTCCACAAGTCCTGTAGAATATTAACTGTAAATGACAGTGTACTCAGAGTTCATTCACAGAATGAAATAACAGGAATCGTCAATAAAAAGTTAATCAAAACGAGAAGAAGAACATGAAACTACCTTTTTTACATTATGGTACTCATGCATTTTTGAAATATTTCACTGGTATGCTATGTTCTGGCTTGCTTTTAGAATGCAATGTATGTACGTGGCAGTCCCAGAATTGAAACCCTAATTTCTAAAGTGTTGTCCTGTTATAAAGTCCACTGACATACTGTTTGCATAAGCCAAATTTTCTTGACATACTAAAAGATATTTTTTAAATGTCATTTTATGGGCCAAGGCATGCAGGAACAAAACTGTCAGTACCATGGGACTACAACCTGGAAGACTTTGTAAACCCACTCAGAGGGTCCCTAAAGTCCAGGATATGGAACCAACGCATCTTCACACTGGCACAAGTCAGCTTCCTAAAACAGAAATCTGTCCACTTTCCTGCTTAAAAATCCTTTTTTAGCTCTTCTTGCATACAAATCCAACTCCAACTTATTCAACCCAACATTCAAGCTCTTACACAATTTGATCCTTTTTTAAAAAGATTTTATTTATTTAGAAACTGGGGAACAGAGGGAGAGGGATCGAGAGATACATCGATCAGTTGCCTCTTGCATACCCCCAACTGGGCACCTTGCCCAAGGCACGTGCCCGGGAATCGAACACTCGGCCTTTTGATTTGCATGCTGGCACTCAACCCACTGAGCCACACCAGCCAGGGCATGGTTTTTCTGACACTTACCTCTCACTATATCCTGTCTTTAACACACACCTACACACACACACACACACACACACATACATCACACAAATTTCATTATTCAATAACTGTTCCTAAAGCATGTCCTATCTTTTCTCACCTCTGTACCTTCTAACTCTTTCTCCTGTCTTGAATTCTCTTCCACTATATAACCTTCTATTCCAAATCTTGTCCAGCTTTCAAAGTTTGGCTCTGCACCCACTTGCTCTAAAAGGCTGTCTAACATCTGCACCCTAAGTAGTTAATATCTCCTTTACCCGCACAATCATGGCACCTAATTTGTACCAAATAGAACTTAATGCCATCTACTTTAGCACAAAATTATTTAAGCATACATCTATCACATTGTTTTCTTCTTTGTATTCCCTCATCGACTAATACAAAGCGGAACTTAGATAACTGTTGAATGAAACTGAAAGATTCTAATTGCTCAACCTAGTGCCCAACACAGCACTAAGTATGTCAGACACTCAACAAATGTTTGTCAAATAAATGAATGTTCCAATCCAAGAAAGCTGTTCAAAGCAAGAAAATAATTATCTCTATTTTTAAAAGATCAGTTGCAGCAAGAATTAAGTATCTAAAGTAATGAGAAACTTACCAGAGAAAATCTGAATGCTTTGGGACAGGGCTGGAGTGTTAATTTTATACATGCAGGAAGCAGGCTCAAAAATGTAAAGCAAAAGCTAAAAAATGAATTTAAAAATATTTATTATCTTTGTAGAGTAAGGATCACATTACTTATCAACTTACATTGCTTTCAAATTAAAGTTTATTTTTAGTTTTTAAATTTAAGTCTAAATAACATTTAAATAAAATCTTTACGTTGAAACATGTACACTCTTTAATATATACGTGACTTGTACAGAACAAAACATAGTTTTAAATGTTCCTTATGCTATTTTACTAGTTAGTACCATTTACAGAACAGATACAAAGATAGATAGCTAAATATCAATTATCAAACACTCGAAATAAGAAAACATAACCAGGTAAAAAGAGACAGTGCTCTATTTGCAATGGAAACATTAATTAAATGTACTCATTAGAGAATCTCTCTGGCACTAGCCCAGGTTGCGGGTTGGATTCCTGGTCACAGCACACACATGCCTGGGTTTCGAGTTCAGTTCCCAGACCAGGCACTTCAAAGAGGCAACTGATCAATGTTTCTTTCTCAAATCAGTATTTCTCTCCTTCTCTTTCTCCCTCCCTTCCCCTCTCCCTAAAATCAGTAAGCCTGTCTTCAGGTGAGGATACAAATAAATAAGCAAGCTCTCTCTCTCTCTCCTCTCTCTGTCTGCCTCTCTCTGGCTCTCATTTCACAAAGGCTGATCATCTGATTTTTAAGCCCCTGGAAAATAAAAAATTAACAATTTAGGAAGGGAGCGGGAAGCTGCTAGAACTTCCCCTAGGGGTGGCTGGTAGGCAGGGGAGGAAAAGAACTCAATGAGCAGACCCACCTGGAGCCATGAAGTACCGTGGCAATCAGCCCTTGAAAGCCCTGGAAACTAGGACTGTAACACAACACAGTAAGGGATTTTCCCCTTGTGGCGGCTTCCTGGTGTGTCAACTTGTCTAGGCTGAACTAGAGTCCTTGTTGCATGGGATACAAGGGTCATTCTTGAAAGAACTCAAGGACAGAGCGGGCAGCACCCATTCTGTAGCACACACACACCTTCACCCAGTTATGTGAACACTTAACCTTGGTGCTGCTGGGAGACTGTGCAGATCTAATAAAAGTCCCTCATCAGTTGATTTTTAGTTAATCTATAGGAAGATAGTCTAGGGTGCGCCTGACTCAATCAGTTGGAAACCCTTTAAAAGGCCTTAGTCTTTCCCTAAACTCAAAGATTCTTAACAGCAGCTCAGTCTGAATCACACTCCTCCTTCCCCTTAAATATGCCTTCCTGATGCCTTGTGGATTTCCAGTTTGCTTTGCTGTTGGGAACCGCCCTGTCTGGTATCAGAGGCTGTAACCCTCACCAAGGCTAAGGCTGAAGGAACAACCTTGGAACTGTAAGCCACCAAGGAGACAAGCTTATCTCCCTGGCAGGAGCACCACTTCTGCTCCTTTTACCTCACCCTGCCTGGCCCCCAATGCTTGGTCAGTTAACCAATGATGGGTAAGATTCCCCAAAGGGGGAACAACCTAAGACAGGCACGATCACGTGGGAGGCCCCCAAGGAAGGACTTTGGGGGCTACAGCAAAAGGGGGTAATGGACTCTCGTCCCTCGGCTTTGACAAAGCCTGAGTCCTCATTGTCTGCAAGAAAATCTCCTAATCTCTTGGCTGCCTTACTCCACCTAAGCCTGAAACAATAACAGGATGGTGGTGCCTGTGCTGGAAAGGGCAGGTTCCCTGGGGGATCAGGCCTAAGAAAGAATATGTAAAATCCTATGAAACATGCTTTGTTTAGAATACTCTCAATTGAATGAGAAGGGTCCAGGGAAGAAGTAAGTTTGTTCCTTAAAGTTTTGACCCTGACTCAAAATAAGCCCTCAGACTTCCTTGTTGTCTATTGTTCAATCCTTATTTCATGGCAATGAGTAATGGGCTTTACCTGAATTCTTATGCAAACAAACCCAATAAAAGCCTGCTCAGGCGAGAGAACAGGGCGCTCTCCCCTAGGAAGGGTGGCCAAGGCACTTCCCACTAGAGAGAGTGGCCGTTTCGTCCCTATTTCTCCACAGGACTCGGTTGTCTCTGTGTATGTTTTTCTCGTGTTTCGACAAGCCATCCACAGCGTTCCGTGGTCACTGCTGGTCAGTGGCCGCGACACTTAGCCAGCCCCCACAACTGTATAAGCTGTTTCCTCATAGCAAGCCCATACATGCGGGGACACACACACAGACCTCCTCCTCATTCTCCTTCTCTAGTTGAACCCTGACTTGTGCACCACTGAAAATCACAACTCCTCGGCATAATGATGTCCAACCATGTTGAGCATATACTGTTTAAGGAAGAGGCAACTAGGTACAATCCAGGAAGACTTTCACATCAAGTATTTCAAATAAAAGAGTGTTGTACAGAGGAGTTGTATTACATTATGTGGAAAATTCCCTAATAATACCAGGTAGGTGCAATATTACCATAACACTTTTAGAGAAAAGCATATAAAACACTATATACAAACTTTGTGTCTCTTACCTGATTATTATCTGGGTGTGATGTGGCAAAATATCCTTGATCTTCAGAAAGACACTTAAGCTGCACCAGAGATTGGCTACTTTATCCTTAAAAGAGATGTCTTAGTTTTACATTCTCATATAATTGAAAGAAATATTAAACTCCACAGAGTACAGCCCATAACCTCTCGATAAACTTTGTTCATAACTTTATAACTAAGTTGACTGAACTTTCCAAGTAATGCATACATACACACACAGACTAGCATTTTTCATTTTTTTTGCAATGGGAGTTGATATAAATCACTAGTCAACCATAATCTAGATGTTCCCAAGAAATACTTACTATTTTTCAAAGAACAGCACACTATCCCTAAACAATCACATTATTCATTTTGAAAATTTTTCTAGAAATCTTTTGTTTCCCTAATTTTTAAAACGCATACTATGTGAGCCGTTTTATCCCACATCTGAAATTATCTAGTATAACTTCCTAGCTACTAGCAATGACGAGAGTTAATTGCTCATACACCAAGAAGTTTAAAGACATTAGCAGTTGTGCCAGGATCACTTTCAAAATTAAATTTGTAACTACAGCTCTCTGTCCATGAAACCCATCCTCTACACAGCTGCTTGACTCACAGCTGTGCAGGCCTGACATCAAGAAAGCAGCTATCGCCGGACAGCTGTACCATCCCACTTCGCTTGGTCGGATCAAAGAACACGCTCTTCAGATTCTGAGAGCAGCAAGTGAGTGGAGGTGACCAGCAACACCATCGAACAACTATGAGATACTCATTTTTATAATTATCATGAAAAACACCATTTTTGAAATGGAAGGCAAGGCAAATAACCAGGAAGCTCACATAGAGAATTAAACTTTACATGTGTTAAGGTTAGGAAAATATAAAGTTAGGAGCACAATTTTCAAAGTTCAAATCACAGCTTTGCCACACACTAACTATATGACCTCAGTTTTCTGGTATGTAAAGTGGGTATAGGAGCTACCTTGGAGCCATTGTAAGGGTCAAATAAAATCACGTGTCAGGTGTCTGGCACCTAATAAGCGGCGATAATAACAGTGATGTCTATGATCAGCAGCAGCAGCAGCAGCAGCCCCACAGACATGTGAGTCACGCGTTCTTCCTGTCCCTTCACGGAACCAAACGCTCCCGGTCTCTTTCAAACTGCTGGTTCTGTCCTCTCACAGATCCAAATTACATATTCAAAAAACAGAAAGATACGTATACTTTTCTAATTTTTTAAAAGAAATGTTTATTCAAAAGCAAATTATCTATAAATATGCTGTCTCTGTCTAACTTTATTAAAAGGCCTTTTTGTTTCAGAAAAATGGTTTGTTTAATTTAATTACTAAATCTAAATCATCAAATTATCCATGTAATAAAAGTTTAACAAGAGTGATTAAGCTAGCGTTAAATGAAATGAAAGATTCTCATTAATAATTACTATGGGTGAAGGTTATATTTATAGATCTCATAAGGAATTATGAGATCTATCAAAGGAAACATGATTATTAGTTTAATAAATAATTTCCTAAGACCAAAAAAGGAATATAAACCATTTTTTAATGGTTTTATTGATTTTAGAGAGAGAGGAAGGCGGAGAAAAAGAGACATCAATTAGTTTTTCCACTTATTTATGCATTTATTGGTTGCTTCATGCATGTGCCTTGACTGGGGATTGAACCCACAACCTTAGCATACTGGGATGATGTTCTAACCAACAGAGCTACCGAGCCAGGGCTGTAGCTGCAACTTCTCACACTGTCTTTCATTATGAACCCTATTTCATTAGAAAAAAAATGTGTAATTGAATTGTAGATCTCATGATGGCACAAATGTGACCTATGCACGTAATGCCAGCTGAACGTGCCAGAGGAGCTAGAGATTGTGAACTGGATTAAAGCGCTGGCAGGGAATGATGGCAAGAAGAGAGGAGCGAAAGCTACTATTCCCTGTGTGTCCTCTACAGGAAATCGCAGAGGTCACAGGAAAGGTAGCAGAAAGGGGTAAGAGGAGAGTTTTTAAACATACCTCAAATAATCCACGATCAACTGGGAAGAGCCTTCTTAGAACCTGCAGGGTTTGTTCCTTTCCCGAAAAGAATGGCAGCCAGCAGAGAATAAAGGAAGCCACAACCGTACCAGCCAGCTTAATTAACAACACAAACCTAGAACAAAAACAAAGGCAACCAATAAGACAAGGAGAGGTTAATACTTCTGAGAAATCAACCTTAATCTCACTAAATATCATAAATGCAAATGTAGAGTAATGATAAATCTATGCCGCTGATACAGGTTTAAGATAGGAGTCTACTCAAATCGGAGTGAAGAAATTCAAAACCACTGAGATGTGCCCTTCTCCAACAAAAAAACTATCACCATCCTAATTAACATTGAATTTAGATGCCATTCCTATGCAGCCATGAAGAAAAACGTCAAATCAGGCTGTATTTCTAATTAGAGTATAGTCTAACGTGCTCTTAAATAGATGAAATCCTTCAGCAGCGCCCTAACAAACCAACCCACATTACCTCCAGCAAATGTACATTGATCAAAGTATTTTTCTAGTTAGAAAAATTTAAAATTACAAAGAACATGACTTAATCTCTCTTCCCAGTCACCCCTTAGCCAACACATTAATAAGAAATCACCAAAGGTAAAGCAAAAGACCACCTTCCTCCAGGTAAGTCTGCCACATAAATTCTCTGAAGTAATTGTTAAAATTCTGGTATTTAAAAGCCACTCACCCTTTTCCTTTCAGACTTTTTTTAAGACACTTGCCAAGTAAAAAGCAAAAAAATGGCAAAGAGTGGTACAGTTCCATCTGTTTATAGTTTAGAGCTAAGCAAAATGCCAGGGATCCTAGCACGTCCCAGTGATAAGAGACTCCAAGAACGCCCCACAAGGCAAAGCCTAGACTCACAGAATTGTACCTGTTCATGGGTCAAGGAAATTGTCTCCATAATTAGAAGAGGCAGATCTTGCATTTTATAGAGTGCATTTTTTACACTTTAAAATACTATTTAATGAAAGCTATTCCTAAATAGAAATTCCAAGTATTTAAGTGGTAAACATTTGAAATTATAAAGATGGCCTCAAATATATTAAATCTACTGTTTTTAAGTATATTTTATTGATTATGCTATTACAGTTTTTCCAATTTCCCCTTTTCCCCCCTCCACCCTGCACCCCCCAACTCTCCAACATTCCCCCACTTAGCTCATGCCCATGGGTTGTACACATAAGTTCTCTGAATTCTGTTTCCTGTACCATTCTTAACCTCTCCCCGTCCACTTTATGCCTACCAACTATGCTTCTTCTTCCCTGTACCTTCTCCACTCTCCTCCTCTCCCCCTTCCCACTGGAAACCCTCAACGTGATCTCCATTTCTCTGACTCTGTTCCTGGTCTAGTTGTTTGCTTAGTTTTGGTTTTCGTTGTTTTTTTAATTTTCCTGGTTCCATTGCTGATAGTTGTGAGTTTTTTGTCATTTTACTATTTATAGTTTTTTATCTTAAATTTCTTAGATAAGTCCCATTAACATGTCATATAGTAAGGGCTTGGTGAGGATGAACTCCTTTAACTAGACCTTATCTGGGAAGCACTTTATCTGCCCTTCCATTCTAAATGAAAGCTTTGCTGGATAGAGTCATCTTGGATGTAGGTCCTTGTCTTTCATGACTTCAAATACTTCTTTCCAGTCCCTTCTTGCCTGTCAGGTTTCTTTTGAGAAATCAGCTGATAGCCTTATGGGAACTCCTTTGTAGGTAACTGTATCCTTTTCTCTTTTAAGATTCTCTCTTTAGCCCTGGCTGGTGTGGCTCAGTGGATTGAGCGCGGGCTGCGAACCAGGCATCGCAGGTTCGATTCCCAGTCAGGGCACATGCCTGGGTTGCAGGCCATGGCCCCCAGCAACCGCACATTGATGTTTCTCTCTCTCTCTCTCTCCCTTCCCTCTCTAAAAAAAAATAAATAAAATCTTTAAAAAAAAATTTGTTAAAAAAAATTAAAAAAAAAAAATTCTCTCTTTAATCTTGGGTAACTTAATGATGATGTGCCCTGGCGTGTTCCTCTTTGGGTCCAACTTCTTTGGGACTCTCTGGGCTTCCTGGACTTCCTGGAAGTCTATTTCCTTTGCCAGATTGGGGAAGTTTTCTTTCATTATTTGTTCAAATAAGTTTTCAATTTCTTGGTCTTCTTCTTCTCCTTCTGGCACCCCTATAATTTGGATACTGGAACCTTTAAAGTTGCCCCAGAGGTTCTTAAGCCTCTCTTCATTTTTTTGAATTCTTGTTTCTTCATTCTGTTCTGATCGGATGTTTATCTCTTCCTTTTGTTCCAAATCATTGATTTGAGTCCTGGTTTCCTTCCTGTCATTGTTGGTCCTGAATATTTTGCTTTATTTCACTTTGGGTGGGCTTCATTTGCTCTTTCATTTTCAACCAAGCTCAATCAGTTCTGTGATCATCCTGATTACCATGGTTCTGAATTCTCCATCAGATAGGTTGGCTATCTCCCATTCCTTAGCTCTTCCTCTGGAGCTTTGCTCTGTTCTTTCATTTGAGTACTATTTCTTTGTCTCATGGCACCTGTTTAGTTGTAAGGGGGCGGGGCCTTAGGTGTTCACCAGGCAGGTCAACCCTCTTTGCTGCTCTGTGGTGCTGTGTGGGAGGGGGGCCAGAGAGGGGACAATGCGGCTCGCTTACTGGGCTCTAGCCCCACTTTCCACGAACCCTTGTGTGAGACTGGAAGTTTATCCCACTGTGGCAACCCTCACCATACTCCACAGTCAGCTCTGAGGCTCAGTTTCCTGTTCAGTTAGCCCCGCCGACACAGTCCACCACCTTGCCTCTCCATCCGCCCATTTGCCCCCATCTCGCTCTTTACTGGTCTGGTTGGTCTGGTTGGCTGTTTAAGTCCTTGGCTGTCAGAGTTCCATGCAGTTTGATTTTCTGGCACTTCTAGTTGTTTACTGATTTTAGATTGGTTGTTATCCTCCTTTTGGTTGTGCGAGGAAGCAAAGGGTTTCTACCTACACCTCCATCTCGGCCAGAACTCTGTCAAAAGGATCTGATGAACCAGTCTCGGCCATCTTGGTTGGCCACCACCTCCCATCCACAGGGCACAACCTGGTTCAAGCCCCAGGTTCCAGAGGGAGGTGGCCAGCCTGAAGACTTCGACCTGTGGAAGGTCACTGGCTCTTTATGAAAGGATGTAAGTCAGGAACCACCAAACAGAAAGATGCAGAGGGCAAGGTACGGGGCTAGGGCGTGGAACTCCTATGGCCCCTCCAGGTGCACCACTGCAAAAATACCCCAACCTGTTCACCAGCTCGGAAGCTCCTAAATCTGCTGTTAAACAGAGCAACTGATTTGTGCAGGTTTAAAAGGACTCTAAAGAGTTAACACATATCTTTGTTTCTGCTAGACTGTTTCACAGTTATTACTAAAATAACATACCAAAATCTACAGAATAAAATGGTGCTTCAAAAGTTTAAAAAAACACAAAATTTATTGGTATTACTATAATTCCTCAATAATATGCATCAATATATGTGCTTGATTATAAACTAATAACATTGTTATATTAAAACATCACAATTAAATTTTCAGTTCGAAATGGTGAGCTAAGCCCTAATGTTTACCTCCTCTCCTTCCCTAGCCCCCCTTAAAATGACAGGGAATTTTTAAAAGTACAAATTCACGGCCATAAAGAGAATGGGAAGATGGGTTACAACAGATCAAGAGTTCAACCCATTTCCAGAAGACAGAAAGTGGTAACAAATAAAACAGGATGGAAGAAGCCACAAGCACCGAAGAAGCTTAGACAAGCAAGGAACCAACCTACCCTGCAAGCCCCTAGGGAACTCTGCAAACACCAAGTAGGTCAGAGGGTTTGAGTAATATTTTGAAAAGAAAACAAGAGGATTAACTGAAAATCCCTAGATGAAGAAATCAAATCCCACCTCACTCCTGTGCAAAGACAATCTGGCAGCCAAAGCATTTACCACCTCCCACGCCCCACCTGCCCCAAGCAACAAAAGGACTATTTCTCCAAAGAAACAGAATAAACCTCCTGGGACGGCTAGTGGGGAAGTTAACACTATAGTGCAAAGCCCTCCACACTCTGAAATTTAAGGATCCCAAAGCACACAGGCCAGCTCCCTGCCCACTTCATCTCCAGCGGACCAAATAAAGAGCTCGCGTGCAGCTTTTCCTTCTGTCTGACTCTCAGATAACGCTAGATACTCTAGGGTCAAATAAACATTGAAGAAAAAAACCTAAGACCAAAATGAAAAGGGAAAATACTGACACTAGATGAATGAAAATTATTCGGGAAACAGTGAGCAAAAAAAAAAAGTACATGGAGATTTAAGATATGCTTAACAAAACAAATGAAATTTAATAGAAGTGTTAGAGAGAGAGAAAAGATAATCTTCCAAACCATAAAAAAAACAAAGAGATACTGAAGATGGAGATGAAAAAAACCTAACACCTCATAAGCTCAAGAAAGAGTGAAGAAAATTATCAAAGAAGTAAGAAAATTTCACAAAACTGAAAAACACAAGTCTTCAACATAAATGACCCTCAGTGTCCAAAACAATTGTCAAAAACACCTAACACCTGAATTGATTTATTTCAGAGCCCCAAATAAAAACAGTAATGACAACAGCAGCAGCAGTAACAACAGATAATAATAGCCATAAATACTTAACACAGTACTTCGTATTTTTTAAATGCTTTACAAATATTAATTCAATCCATTCTCAGACAGCTTACAAAGTAAGGGTTATTATTATGTTCATTTTACAAATGAGGAAAGTAAAGTACACAGTGGTTGAAAAACGTGTCACTATAAACTGACATATTCCCCAAAAGCTCCAAGAGTTTGAATGAAATCACAGAGGAGACTTCCTAGAAAGTTCAAATGAAAATGACTGACAACTGCTGAAGAAGAACGCCTAGAACTTTCACACCGTTGCTAATGGTAGTGTTAATTAGTATAGCAGGCTTCAAAACCACTTGGGAATATGTAAAATGAAACATGTGCACCCTGTAACTCAGCAATTCCGCTCATCAAAATATATATTTATATGTGTACAGAGACATTTACAAGAACATTCCTAGCAGCACACTCATCACAGCCAAAACCTGGCGGCAATACAAATGTCCACTAGTAGTAGAATTCTGTGTTTTCTTGCAATGGAATATTATAAAGCAATGTAAGTGAGCAAACTACAGCTGCTACAACCACATGAATAACTCTCACAGACAAAATGATGAGCCCAAAACGACAAACACCGAGGAATATCTAGTGCTGTCTCTTTCATACAGAGTTCTAAAAGCGGGAGAACTGAACTAGAGTATCAGTACTTGGCCACGTTTGGGAAAAGGGGAGACGGAAGGACCCGGGAGGGGTAGAGGTGTGGTGCTGGATACTGGCAGGACGCTGCTTTTCGATACCGGTTATAGTTTGCCAGTTCACTGCACTGCACACTTACCTCTAGTGCACTTTTCTGTATTGGTGTTACATTTCTAAGTAAATACAGTTTTAAAAATCTTGAAAACAACTTTTTTTCTTGTCTTTATATCAGTATTTTGTATCCAATAACCCTGATACAATGCCAAAAAGACCCCAAAAAACTCAATTAGGAAAGTAGACAGATTATAAAATATGATAAAAACAACTACAGATTTGACTATCTTTTGTAAGTTATTTGACAAAAGCACACATTAATTTTATAACTAAAATGGATTGGCATCAAAAGGAAAAATTTATAGTTAAGCAATCATGTAGCTGTGAACTATGTCTTTTTGGGGGGACAGACAGTAACATTTAATACACTAGAAGATAAACTATAGAGCCAAGTACAGATTTTTATCAACTTTTCTCCAAGATTTGAATGTTCCTTACCTTAGTTATCAAAATCACACATAAAATCCACATAGTAAATTTTAATCATTCGGTTTGTTTCCTGAAGCTTCCAGCTACAACTGTTACAGAAACATCTTGTTTTAAAACTGAGAAAACTATCCTATTGTTCTTCCTTTGCTGGTGTCAGATAACAGCTCCAAAAGATAGGAGGTATGTGGCACCTTTTTCAAATTAGCAAAGTGTGAGTACACTTGGCCTTTTTTCTCCCACTCTCCAGAAGAGCTAATCAGTTACCGAGTCAAAATGGTGTGAAAAACAATTCTACTTTTAACAAATCTTTATTTTACCATTTAAATAAAAGCTTTGTGAAGAGATTCTTATATATCATTGTGAAAACAGTTTATATAATAAGCAAGTACCCTAATAGATACCACAGAATGACAACATCACACAAATTGAGCCTAGATTTCATAATATGTATGCATCTGATTTAATTTCTAAATTAGTAAAGGATACTGAAAATGTCCATAGTCAATAAGAATAAGGCCTGGATACAGCAATATGCATAATACATTAGCAACCTGTAAAGAAAAATATTGTGAATTAGGAGAGTAACCTGTTACTTCAATCAAACAGGGTAAAAGTGTAGTTTCATTTAACACAGTTGCAAATGTTCCCTCTCTTACCTTCTAGTTATCAAAAAACTTCATTTTTATAAAAACAACTCTAAACACTACAGTTTTCATGGAGGTGATACTTCATGGATAGGATACCTCAGTAAAAAGGAAAAAATCACTAAAAGGTGTTTGTCAGAGAAAGCACGTTTAGATACAGAGATCAGAGATGTTAATCTAATGACTACCCTACATAAAATGACCAAAGGGAGCGCTGGTTAACTGTGACTCTCAGACAATGTAGCAGCTTTTCGCGTGCCTGTCAGTGTGGTCATTCTCACATGCCACTGACTCAAACCCAGAGCTCCCGTTCGAAGCAACACATTCAATATGCTGTGCAATCCAGCAGTAAACAACTTCTAGAATTCAGTGCATCTCATTACTATAGTTGGGCATTAAAATAATTAATGTAAGTTTATGTTTTCTAAATGAAAATTAATTAACAGAGATAAACAATTCTGTATTAGTATTTATTCCCAAAAGCATGGCTTCCTTAAGCTCCACACTAAATAGCTAAGTTAATAAAAGATTTTGGATATGAAATATCAGGTTGTTTTAAAACATACCTTTTTCTTACTTGACATTTCTTTTAAACAACAACAGTACAGAACCACTGCAGGTATGTAAATCAGCAAGTCAGCAATTAATACTGAAAAACAACAAGCAAATGATGTTAATTATGAGACCACCAGGATCTATACACAATAATGTATTAACTGTCTCCCTCCCTCCAGCTCTGAGTGGGAATTCTGTTAACACAAGGTTCCCACCCACCCTGGACAAGTTCTTTACACGGGAGTCCTTTCTAAGGACTAACCTGGGGAAAAAGGTGACTTCAAATGTCTTTGGGTATTAAGTATACCCATAACAGATCAGACTTGTTCTATGTAGCCCAAGAAAACAAAGTAAAATCACTAGTGGAGGACCAATATAAGAAGGAAATTTTTAATGATTGAGGCTCTCTGAAAATAAAATAGTCCCTAAAGATTGTGAATTCCCGCCCTGACCAGGCAGCTCAGTTAGAATGTTGACCCAATACGCCAAGACTGCGGGCTCCCTCTCCAGTCAGGGCACATGCAAGAAACAACCAATGAGTGCATCAATGAGTGCAACAACAGATCAGTTTCTCTCTCTACTCATGCCCAAAATAAATAAATTAATTAAAAAAAAAAAGATTGTGAGTTCTCTGCAGATACAAGGGAGAACCAAAAACAAAACAAAACAAACAGAAAAACTGGAATTATTTCCTGGAGGGCGAGCCCCTTATGTACAGGCTTCCCTCGCTAGGTGTGCTCTAGGCTCCCACCTGTATCACTGCACCAGCCGACACTGTAGTGAGAGGTTGCTCTGGGCTTCAGTGAATTTTTTTTTTGAAGACTCTTTCAACGTGTTTGCCCATTTCAAGATGGGTGATTTATGGGTACACCTCCCCACAGCACAAAACAAAAACAGCAGAACCCTTGTGCCCCCTCATTCATCTAATTTTGCCCCAAGTGACTTTTTTTGTTTCCCCAGATTTAAAAACTCCTTAAAGGGAAATGTATTGCCAATGTGGGAGAGGTGAAACAAAAAATGGCAGAAGCACTAAGAGGCATCAAAATCAACAAGTTTAAAAACTGTTTTGAGCAGTGGAAAAAATATCTCAAGGTGTTTTGCATCAAACGGAGAGTACTTTGAAGGTGACTTAAGTTTAAAGATGTGAGAATAAATACACAATTTTTTATAAATAAATTCCTATTTGGGGGAGCCCCCCCATATAGGTATTGGTTCAAAAGCTAAATAATCCTGTGGTGAGTACGCAGTTCAGACAGGATGGAAGCAGTGTGGGGAAAAGGGAACAATGTGGGAGAGGGAAAGACAGGCCAGACATTATCTCTTGGGCCTGGTATTCCACACCTGGATGAATAACAAGGAGAACAAACTCTACCAAATTTAGGCTAATTAAGGAAAAGTTCCAGGCTAGCATTAAAGTCTAAATCATGTAAAGCTTTTAAAGCAACCTAAACTTATTACCTTCAACTCTTAGAACAAATACAATAAATTCTCCATAAACATTTGATAAGTGGATTATTTAATTTAGCAACAAGGCATAGCAACACAATGAATGAGATACAACTGTAAAGTTTACTTTAAGAAAAAGCCTAAAGGGCCCTGGCTAGTGTGGCTCAGTGGATTGAGCGCTGGACTGAGAACCAAAAGGTCATTGATTCAAATCCCAGTCAGGGCACATGCCTGGGTTGCGGGCCAGGTGCCCAGTGGGAAGCACGCAACAGGCAACCACACACTGATATTTCTTTCACTTTCTTTCTCCTTCCCTTCCCCTCTCTCCAAAACTAAATAAATAAAAAAATTAAAAGAAGATAAAAGGAAAGACTAAAGGGATTTGGAATTAGGATATTAAGTCACAGCCTAAACAAGTAAAACTTCAATTTATAGCTATCTGACCTCAAATCAGCTCTTCACCTCACTTACCTGTGCTTCAGTTTCTTCACCTTAAAATAAAGATAATAATAGTATTTACCCCATTTGGGTGTTCAAATTATTAAATGGGATAATAAATGTAAACCACCCAGAATTATTCCTTTCTACTTTTTCCTCTTTTAGTTTACAATCTACACATATATGTATATTATAGTTGTACAGTCTCAAAATAAGTAGGAAAAATAATAAAACCTTTTACGAGTTTGTTCAAAAAAAATTTTAATCCAATTTTTCACTCAATACCTATTGTTCTTTTACCTGTTGCACGCATGAAGAGCTTGTGCGCCTGACTCTCATATCCACGTGAGGTGTGGAGAGCAATCCAGTCTGGATTTATAATCTTTGCCCTGCAAATCAAAACATATATACATGCACTCACTAAATTCCCGTCACTTTTAGCAACATGGACATCTGAGGACATACGAATCTATTTTGAGAAGTGGCCACTGTTCCTATAAAGAAGCAACAGAGTCAAGGCCTACGCTTTAGTCCTTTTATTTAATCATGTGAAGCTGACTTAAGCTATACAACAATCTGCCCTGCTCCCTTCTAACAAAACCCTATAATAACATGTTACTAAGAACCCATCGCTCCAATTCTTCCAGTGTAAAAACAATCCGATGTGTCACATTTCACTTATTAAACACATATAATTTATAATCCTTTCAGTTAGTGTAACAATCAGCTATAATAAATAACTATTAATCATAAATCATTGCATAAAACTAAACATAATTGTTAAAGATAAAATAAGTTTCAATCACATTATGTTACCCTGAACACTGCAAAATATAACTGATTATCATGTAGTCTGACGACTCATCTTTAGTCCAGGAAGCTAACTTTTATGAAATATGAAATAGTAAAACTAATGAGTTTGGAAGATACTGTGAAGTTCCTCACATTTCTGCTTACACACCTCAAGTATGAAATGAAATAGCACTACAGAGTAGAACTGTTTCTCCAACAAAATGGAGTTCCTAATCATCTATAAACTGTTCCATTGCTATAAAACAAGGGATTATAATCCCAATCTTAAATCACAAGTGAAACACCAGAGTAATTCTAGTTTCTAACTTTACAGGTTAGTCAGAATACCATTTGGAACCATATTTTTCATTTACTTTGGGCCATTCCAGAAAAAAAGGCATTCCCAAGCACAACTAACCATATTAGTATATTTCTTAGTTATCCATGCATAATTGGTAACAACTCCACTAGATTTTTGCCTTTTCACTATTATTTTTATTATTTTAATCCTTACCTGAGGATATGTTTATTGATTTTAGAGAGAGAGGGAGACAGAAACCTCGATGTGAGGGAGAAACATGGACCACTTGCTTCCCTCATGCACCCCAACCAGGTATCAAACCCACAACCTAAGTAGGTGCCCTGACCAGGAATGCAGCCACAACCTTTTGCTATACAGGATGACACTTCAATCAATTGAGCCACCCTGCCAGGGCTAGATTTTTCCCCTTCCTTTCTAGTCTGTCCTCCGAAGGAATTATGCAAATATTCAAACTCTGATAGTTAACTTTTGACAACCCAATTGTAAATGTACAGTGCTTTACAAACCATAATACAATGGTAGCTACAATCTCTCCTCTATCCAACAGAGGCAGGTCACTGTTCCTTACTGTATCTGCTAAGGACATAAATAGTTACATTAAGGAAGAAAAACTTACACATATGCACATAAAAGACTGTGATAAGCTGTAAGAGGTGGATAATCCAATCCCCAATACAGTAAATTGTTATCACTGCTGTTAAAATACCTGGGGAGGAAAAGAAAAAAGAAAAAACATCATTCTGTTCATCAATATTCAGGACATAGACTTATATCTAACATCTCATCTCATTTAATTTAATTTAATTAAAATGAAAAGATATGTTAGATTGAGTTAAAAATTTCAACTGAACTTTCTTGTCTTTTTCCCTTCTAAAAATTTTTGTGAACTCATAATTAAAAGTTGCTATTGAGTACAATAACTAATTTATTGTCTAAACCAACATACTCCTGAGACTGAACGAGGAAGCTGTCAATAATTAAATCGTAACAACAGACACAAACCAGGACTGTCCCAGACAAACCAGAACTTATCACTCAACTCTTACTAGATTTAACCAATGACTAACACTTGTATAAAAGAAAATATGCAACAACAACAAAAGACAAATTGCTTCTTATAGCCTAACAAAAGAAAATATACAAAATCACAATCTCAAGAAGTAAAACATGAATATCAAAGAACACTAAGATTTCATTTATGGAAAGAGAAATGCTTCATGAAACAGGTAGAAGACTTTGAAAAGAAGTCAACCAACATGAAATAATTCTGTGAATTAAGGGAGAAAACTAGGGCTAATGTTCATAAACTAATGTGTTCCTCCAGATGGCCAGAATGGAAAGAAATTATATACAATTACTTTGACTCAAGAAATAAAAATGAAATTTACATAGAATAGATTTCTTAATTATATCCATTATAACTAGTCAGCTTCTTCTATCCAATTTATTTTCTCAGTCATAAGAATTTACAGTATTGGAGATGAAACTATATAACTCACATAAAACCTTCGTTCATAATAAGCCTGTTTCAAATGGGTAACAATTTCTCAGCACCACAGTATCTTACTTTGGGATTAAGAAAACTTTTTGAATTAGCATTCATCATGATTCCAAGTCTGTCAATGTTCATTTTCTTAATGTCAGTCACATAAAACGTAGGTTTAAATGGAGGGAACTAGGATTAACAAAATGATCAAAGTGTGCTAGACGGCAAAGAGATCTGGGCACAGGGTACTAAGAATGGCACTATCTGGTGGCAGGTGTCCACTGCGGCAGCAACGGCCACGTGAATAAATAATCCTGGATCCTATATCTGGCTGAGACCTGAAGCCAAGAGGCAGTGAATCCAAGAACCTCCATGTTCGTTGGAGCCCCTTCAGACAGCTTGAATCTGGGAAACTGGGCCAGCCAACAGTGGAGACCAGAGAACCCCACCCCCGATCGGGGTTGCCAGAAAACAAGCACCAATTATGTTCTTTCCAAATTCATGTTACTGCAGGGCACATCAGCATAAAGTTTTATTATACATAACTCGTAGAAAGAGCTGTCAAAGGATGGAGTGAAACACATAAAGCTGTTAAGTCACTTCCTGACACAAAGTAAGTGCAAAATAGTAGTTCTGATTGTTTATCTCAAACTAGTGGATGTATATAGCAATAGAAAACCATCAAAAAATTCAAGAATTACATTTTGATCACCACAATTTGATTTGGTTTTCAGCTTCTTATAAGGCAAAAGCTAGTTTTCATTTACTTTATCCTTGAGATCCACTGGAAGTAACTAAAAGAGGTGCTGACAGTAGGCTGTAAGCACACAAGGATATACACTAACAGCATATGCCAACGGAGAACTGGTTGGACTGGGAAGAAAGAAGGATAGGGTTAACAGCTATGTTCCCTATTATTATGGAAATGCATAAACAAGAAAAGAGAAATGATTGAAAAAGACACTCAGAAGTGTTCAAGTAAAGCTTCAAAATCTACCAGGGGAAACAAAGTAACAAGTAGCAAGACAAAAATATTATGAATGTACTAATAACCTGAACAGTGATGCTCACTGGTTAACTCAGTGTCTGGGTATCTGACCAAAGCAGTCGACAGAACAATATGACGAGTTTATACAGAGAGTCTCTAATAAAATAATCTACCAGGCATCCAATAAGGTCAATAAATAATGTCCTCAATTATTATCAGAACATGTGCAATAAAAATGATACAAGCACGAATTTCTGTGACAATATAACCACAGCTAACATTTATTGAGAGCTCATTACATTGCGAATGCTGGTCTGAGTGCTTTACATGTATAATTTTGTTCAATCCTCACAATCACCCAGTGAAATATGCATTCTACTATTTCCATTCTACAAGTGATAAAACTGTAGCAGAGAAAGTTAAATAACTGTCAAAGGTCACACTGCTTGTACATAAACAGTAGAGCCAGGATCTGGTCTGTAGCGCCTACAGTCTTCATCCCTTAGCTATTCCTTTTCTACATTGCATCCATCTCTAACAGAGATACTGGGCAAAACCTCCAGAGGAAATATTTTTAGCCCATAAACTTCCACCATTTATGTCCAGTAGAGCTTCTAAGGCACAGGGCATTCTATCATCAAAGTTCTAGTTCAGTACCGTATTCCTGCTGGTAACTGAGTAAATGGGTAACTTTCAGGGGTATGACATTCCAAGTGGGCCTACAGTATGCAAGGTAATAATGTGACATCAGTCCACAGGGACATGAGGACGCTCAAGGTGAAAAAAGTGACAGCATTATTTTCCTTTTAAATATCTTTAAATAATCTATTTTTAATGGACTATGATAAACAAGAAAATCAAGTGAAAATTGTTCATACCACTGTTCGACTGGTAAATTAAAAGTAATTTCTTGCCAGTGTCTCTGAGCTTCATAATCACCAAACATAGGGGGTTTTCCAGCACCTAAGGTGAAAAGAAAAAAGAGCAAAACAACAATATACTCTAGTATATCAGATTTTTATTTCCTTGTGAAAATTTTCTAAATTATAGAGGTGGCATAGGTAAAAGAAAAGAACACAGAAGTTTCCTAAAAACCTATGTCCTTTTTAAATTCAAAAGATTTAAGTTGCTGATCATCCACCTTGAACAATTGGTGATGGTAGACCAGTTAACTATGCCACAGCTACTTTGCCTACATACTGGTTCTTGCCCCAAAACATCTTTAAGTTGCTGTCTGACAGTGAAATTCCAAGCCTCTGTTCATGCTGCCTACTCCCTATTCACACATCTGTTCTATAAATTCATATCCAACCACAAAAATCATCTTAAATTCCAAATTCTCCTTACAAATTAAAAACATATTGATCATTAATACTGACTTCTCAAGATACTTACATTTTCAGTCTCGTATATTTTGTCTTATGACTATACTATTTAGTTTCTAGGGTTTTCCAGAGCTCAAAGGAAACATATTGCTAGGCAGATAGTACATACTTTCATTAAAAACTTTCTTAATCAGGCCCTGGCTGGTGTAGCTCAGTGGATTGAGCGCGAGCTGCGAACCAGGCATCGCAGGTTCGATTCCCAGTCAGGGTACATGCCTAGGTTGCAGGCTGTGGCCCCCAGCAACCGCACATTGATGTTTCTCTCTCTCTCTCCATCCCTCCTTTCCAAAAATAAATAAATAAAATCTTTAAAAAAAAATAAAAAAAAAACTTTCTTAATCAACTGAACGGGCAAGGGAGGAAGAACAACATACAATTTTTTAAAAAGGTGAACTAATTCCCCATTGAATTACTTTTTTGTATGTGTAGTTTATAAGTGCATGTGTGTTTCTGTTTTTAGAAATATAGCCATTGTGTATAGGGGAAAGGAATTGATTTTTATTTTTTGTTTGTTTTGTTTTTATTTCTTTATTTTGGCTCCACTGGGATAATAAAAGTCAGACAGGACCTTAAATAATTTCCTATACTTGAAAAAATCCGGCTTTCTAGATTTTCTGAAATTGCTCTAGACTGTGGTCAAATGTGGAAGAATTTATTACCATTCTCTCACAAATAGAAGAATAGATAATGACTCTCTTTAGAATTGAGAAACAAGTTTCTATCCAGAGTCTGACCTACCTCAATAAATTCAGCTGACCCTGCTATGAAATTAGTAGTTAAGTTTTTTAAACTGCTCAAGTGCCCTTAAAGCAACCCAGAAAGACAACTCAACGGTACCTACGGGAGCTTCACTATGGAGAGGCAAACAGAATTCCTTCCACTGTGATTAATTCTACAAATTTATTTACATGGGATTCGGAAGTGCATAAAGTAAACACATTAATGTATTTACAAAGCTTCAATGTTGTCTCATCCTCGGGAAGATGGACTTAAGCACCACTTAAATATTCATTTTTTTAACTACTGAATTATTCAAAATTTTGTTAGACTTTAAAAAAAAATAGTTTCTTTGAAAACAATACACACTCCTCGCCTTTACATTGAAATTTTAAACATTCTAAGAGAGGGAAAACTGGCTAAAATTTTTCAGAACAAAAATCCCCCTTTTACATGTTCCTGGTGAGTAAGAAGAAACATTACAGCCCTGGCTATCGTGGCTCAGTGGACTGAGCTCCAACCTGTGAACAGAAAGGTCACTGGTTTGATTCCCAGTCAGGGCACATGCCTGGATTTTGAGCCAGGTCCCCAGGTGGGGGTGTGCAAGAGGCAACTGATCAATGTTTCTCTCCCTTCCCTTGTATCTAAAAATAAATGAAGTCTTTTTTAAAAAAAAGAAACATTACAAATGGCGGTAAGCTGAGAGAAATTAACCAACTAAACAGAACACAGACATACTTTAACAATAATTAACAATAATTTTTCAATAATAAAAAAGAGATTCCCCATGACTTTCTCCTCCTGAACAGCCAATAGAGCTTTGGAGTAGGGGATAAAAAAGGTTATTAAAATTGGTTCAAGTGTTGCTATTTGCTCTAAAATCATTGGTAACACTTTGAATCAAGTATAGAGGAATTGTGAGTGTCTGCAAGATAAGATAAGCAATCAATACTAAAATTGGAATTTGTCTCCTCACATGGCTTGTTTAAAAGCAATATTTATTCAATATGTTTAGGTCTATAACACTAATTATATAAGTGGCATGTATATTTATACCCCTTACATATACATAAATGTATGTTTAAAAAATACACCAAAAGGTTGTGGGTTCAATTCCCAGTAAGGGCACATACTTAGGTTGTGGGTTTGATCCCTAGTCCGGGCACGTATGGGAGGCAACTGATGGATATTCCTCTCTCACATCAATGTTTTTCTCCCTCCCCACCTCTCTCTCTAAAAAATAATCAGTAAGATTTTTTTTTATTTTAAAGCAGACTAAAATAAACATGGCAAAAACAAAGCATAACCCCCCAAAAGTATTATATTTAATAGAGGGAAAAATTTTTAGTGGAATCATAGATGTTATACTTATTCATTAATTCTCCCAGCCTCTATGACACAGAAGTTCTTCACATGTAAATGCTAAGTCACTACCTACAAAAGATGCCTATCAATGTTCTACTAATGTATGAGAGCTACACTTTTCTTACACAGTAATCCAAAAGTAATCTTGTTCTGTTGACTTTCTTATGGGGCGATTTAAGAGCATAGATGCTAAAATGGAGCAATATACTTTAAAAAGAAAAAAAGATAAACTTGGTTTTCCCTGCTATCCAAAAGTAGAGCATTCCTATGAAAAGTTTCATAAACCTAAATGGTATAAAGCAAACAGTATCTCCCACTTTCCAAAAGTTCATGTTACCCCAATTTTACAAAAGACCTACTTTAGTACAGTAAACAGGGTAAACAGCGTTTTTGTAAAAGTAAAAATCTTCACATTTCTTTCAAATAGCAAAAACATGCGCTAATGTACAAATAGGGTTATTTTAGGAATGCAAGGTTGGTTCAATGCTACAAAACACAAAAATATACTCAATCATAAATTAAAGGCACCCATTAAAATTAGGAACAAGATAAAGATGCCTGAATCACTACTTCTATTCAAAACTGTAATAAGGTACTAACAATAAAAATATATATATAAAAAATTTTAAGAAAAGAAATTAAAAATATAAGTAGTAGAAAGTAAGAAATAAAACTGTCATTTGCCCTGACTGATGTAGCTCGGTGGGGTGGGCATCTCCTGGAAACTGAAAGGTCACCAGTTCGATTCCCAGTCAGGGCACACGCCTGGGTTGCAGGCCAGATCCCCAATGAGGGCCATGTGAAAGGCAACCACACATTGCTGTTTCTCTCCCTCTTTTTCTCCCTCCCTTCCCCTCTCTCTAAAAATAAATAAATAAAATATTAAAAAAAAAACAAATAAACAAAAACTATCCAAAGGAGTATTTACCAATCTTTTAAACAGTAAAAATGTGTTACCTGAATAAGAATTAAGAGAAACTGTCCACCGTACTGTCAGTCCTATCAAGACCACAGTTGTCATCAAGTACCATTTCTCCATGTTTCTTCAAACACAGGGAGGAAACAATGGGGCCAGCACCAGGATACTTTTAATATGCAGTCAGTCACTTCTTTGCTTGGTCACAGAATGTTGCCTGTTCTTTGGAATCAGGATTTTGGGAGGATTTTAAGTGATGCTTTGCTTCCAAAGAGTTAAATAGTGATTTTTTTTATGTTTATGAAGAAGTAGCCTGCAGGAGGGAAAGAATAAAAGGATATCGAGATTTAGCTGAGCATAGTACTTATAACAACAAATCCATTAAACCAAGTAGAAAGATGGAGAATTGGGGGGCACTGAGGAAAGGGAGTGGTTTTGAATCCCTTATTCCTAAGTCCTTAACAGACAACTCTCCCTGTTAAATGGGACTCAGGGTACCTAAAGATGGAGGAAGAATCTGCTCCTACGAGTGAGTATTTCTGAGTGTAGAAAAACAAGAGCGGCATGTAGATAGTAGATCGTTCAGTTCTATCCAGAACACGTTCACCTGCAGGTAAAAATGAGACCACAAAGGTAAACAAAGGGGTGATTTATCTTTGGAACAGGAATATCCACAGCCCCAGGTAATCATATTTAAGTGCTTCCCCATGAACCAATAAACTACCAATAACACTTAATAATCACAATGAACTTAAAGAACATAATGCTTACCTAATATCATGCTGATCAAGTTTGTTAATCAAACAATAATAGAAGGAATAGCTAATTAATGTACTAAAGAATCATAACCAAGGAGATATGGACAACATCTATGATGAACCAAATCTAACTCCAGAAATCATGACAGGGATAAATTAAAATAAATTCAAAAGTCCTGCACTTGTCCTGGCCAGTGGACTTCTGAGTGTTGGAAGTGTGCTATATTAACAGCAGGGTGTCCTAACACCAGTAGGAGCTTGCCTCTATGACTAGAGTTTGAAAGTGCTCTCTGCCACAGTCGGCTGTTAAAAAAAAGTTCTGCACTTCAATGTGAAAAAACCAACCAACAAAAATCAACTGCATGTGAAGTGAAGGAGAGACAACAGATAATAGATTATGAATTATCAGTTCTGTATGGACCCAGAACTGATAGCCAATGTTACAGGTATTTTGGTTAATTATTAGGAAATCTTTTCTAACAATTAGAGTTGTCCACCACAGCGGGGTAGAGCTCATTCAATTAGAGCATTGTCCTGATACACCAAGGTTATGGGTTTGATTCCTGGTCAGGGCACATAGAAGAAGCAACCAATGATCCATAAATAAGTAAAAAAAAAAAATCAATGTCTGTATGTCTGCCTCTCTCTCTCTCACACCTATTCCCCCCTCTCTCTGACTCAAATCAGTAAATTAAAAAAAAAAACAGTCATCCAAACATGAAATGAGCTTCTTGACAGAGTTCCTCTAACAGTTGCAAACACAAGCTGAGCGACTAATTGACAAGAATATTTTTAGTGTAGAATAAATGACTAATTTATAGAGTGCCTTCTAAATTGATTCTGGAAGCATATTGTGTGTCTGAATTAATATAAATCTTGATACTACACAAGAAGATCTGGTCTCTGAACATGTTAATGCTTCCCCTAATTCCCAAAAGTTGTCCAGTACTGTCACATTTATAGGGTTTCTTTGATGAGTACAATGGATAGGCCTTCCGGTCCTCCACAAGTGGCTCATGTTAGAAACTGAAGAATATCAAAAACATCTCTTCCTGATGTCTATTACACTTAGAATAAAACCCAAACACCCCAGCTATATAAGACCCTCTATGATCTGACCCCTGCCTGCCTCTCCAAGTTCATCTCCTTCCACTTTCCCACAACTACTTCCTCTCTAGACCCTGTCAGGTTCATTCACACCTCAGTGCCTTTCCACGTCGATTCCCTCTGCTTGGAATACTCTTAACACAACTCACTGACCAGTCTTTGGCCCTTCATGTTATACCTCTAGTCCTCCTGTCAGAAGATCACCCCTGACCACCCCACAAAGGTTTCCAGCTATTACTGTTTGTACCATTACCTTCTTTAATTTTCTTACAAATTCTTTTCACCATCAGAAATTATATTTTTATACAACATGAAACAATCTCACAAACATAATTCTAAGAAAAGCTAAACACCATAAAATAGATTTGGTTCCACTCAGAAGACCTCTTAAATAGGCGAAACTAATCTGTGGAGGTAGAAATCAGGAGAGAGACTATTAGGAGAAAATGCTATGAACGTTCTGTTTTTTGACTTTGGTGAATAAAAGATGTGTTTACTTTATGATAAAACAACAAGTTACAACTTATGATCTGTGTACAGTATTATCTTTTACACGTTATACCCCAATAAAAAGATATACAAGGAAATTACTTTTTTTTTCTTGTCAACTAGAATATAAATATGCTCCATGCAAGCAGGGAGGGATCCTCCTGTCTCAGCTGTTGCTTTGTTCCCTGCACTTACAAAAAGGTTGACAGAAAGCAGGTACTCAAAAAGTACAGACTGACACCACCCCCTCCCCACACCGACTCACCGTGGTTCAATTTAGGATTTTTTTTTAAGATTTTATTTATAGAGAGGGGAAGAGAGGAAGAAAAGGAGAGAAACATCGACATGCGAGAGATATGTGAATAGATCGCCTCTCGCATGCCCAACTGGGGACACACCCTGAAACCCAGGCACGTGCCCTGACTGGGAATCAAACTGGTGACCTTTGGGTTGACAGGCCGACACTCAATCCACTGAATCACACTAGAATCAGGGCTTGACTTAGGATTTTCTACACTACCACAGTGAGAAACCTGTAAGCATTCAGTAGAAACCATACTAGAATTTTGAATTTCTATATTTTCCTGGTCTAGTGACATGCTCCACAATTCTAATGCTGGGCAGCAGCTGCCAGCCCACCCGCAGCTCCCTGTGAGCCGCACCAACACAAAGGCAATCGACCCATTGTGGAGTAGTGCACTACTGTATTGCCAGCGTCTTTTGGACTGAGTTTTCACATCATGTGTCTACAAAACCATCTCTATGTTTCTTGCTTCTGGTGAAAAGGGGAAGACAATTACTCTTGAGATGAAACTCAACATAATTGTCCAACTTTAGTCTTGTATAAGTGTTCTGAGCAAGTTTAAGGTAGGCTACGCTATCACACTGGGTGGTTAAGGCGTATTAAACGTATTTCAACTTAAGATGAGTTTAACGAGGGGTTTATCTGGATCTAACCTCATCCTGTAGAAGGAGGACCTGTATTTGCTGGTGAGCTTCACGCGTGAAATGGGAAGGTACCTGGTTTTACTGAGTCCTTAATGGTTAAAGAGATTATGTGAGACTTCTTCTTGTACAGTAAAAGGGGTTCTTTATTAACTTTTCCATCTGTAAAGCAAAATACAGTAACTTTCGAACCCATCCACAGAGCCAGGAAGTTGCCCCGCTGGCGGCTGAGCATTCTGTCCTGCTTAGTTAGCCCGGACAGAGCGGCTCGACTTAAGCCGGACGTCCACTTCCCAGGGCCTAATCTGTTCCTTCTAGTCTGAAAGTTCCTTCCCCCAAGGTGGACACACTACCCAGGTGACACATCTCGCACCACCACCCCCCGGCGCCACCCCCTCCACCTTTCTCCAGCGGGCCAGACCCTAAGAACCTCAGGAACAGGGGGCCAAGCCGCTCCAGAAAAGGAGCCCCACTATCATATCACCGCTTCCCCCAACCCACGGTCAGGGGAGCCGCAAGCTGGGCTGGGGAAGCCTGGACGCTGTCTTTCTCGGTGAAGAGCAGCTAGAAGCAGAGTGACCGGCAGCGCGCAGCTCGGCGCAGAGTGGCGAGGTGTCCCGAGTCCCCAGCCCCTCCCCACCGTAACCAGGCGGTCGGGAACCCCAGGCCGGGATCCTTACCCCGCCACCCGCTGCAAGCTGAGACTCGCGCCTGCCGCGGGATCCCAGAAAGCGCCTGCGCGCTCGCCCCCGCGGCGCAGTGCCCCTCGGGTCTTCCGTCTCCGTGCTCGCTCCCGCCGGTGCGCCCGGCGCGGGCGCGAGCCCGTTCAGCGAGAGGGGCGGGGCGGGGAAAAGACTCAAAGCGGAGGTGGCGGGCTTAAGAGGCGTGGCACGAGGGGCAGGAACCCGAGAGGCCTGTGATCCCGGGTTACGCAGGGGGCAGGTGGAAAGCCCCTTGCTCTTCTTTCCTGGGATGGCGGCCAAGGCCTGTTGCTTAGTCCACAAATTCCTGCCAGGGGCGCGTCCCGGCTCGCTTCACAGAGTGGAGAGCCCTTAGCTGGTTCTCATCACCAGGCAGTAGGTCTTCTGGGCCTGTGTCAAGAAATGAAAAAGCCAACCTGCATCACTTTTTTTTTAAAGATTTTATTTATTTGTTTTTAGAGCGGGGAAGGGAGGGAGAAAGAGAGAGAGAGAAAAACATCAATGTGCGGTTGCTGGGGGCCATGGCCTGCGACCCAGGCATGTGCCCTGACTGGGAATCGAACCTCTGATGCTTTGGTTTGCAGCCTGCATCACTTTTTTCAAGTTACCTGCCTGTGAAGAAGAATGTACTAAGGCAAGGAAGGCACTTCATGTAAGAAACGTTATTGGACGTCGGGCCATTTTCGAGAACCTGAGAGTTACTCAAAAGAACAGTCCCGTCATCCAGTAGCCACTGCACATTCCTCATCAGGCAGCTTTTCCAAACTGCCTGTCTGCCAAAAACAACTACATTTCCTCCTTGTTCAGAGAGTGGTCTCATTCCTCCCTTCTGAATCCTGCCATTCTACGTAAGCATACTCCTCTTAATTTGTAATCCGTCAGTATCAGCAAACATCTGGCACTGGCTTTATCCTGTGCAGGTCCAAACAACTCTAGATCTTGTTTTTTCACTGTGAAACGAGTGAGTGGGACTAGGTAAACTTCCAGATATAAAGTTTTATCCTATATTTAAAAGACCATCGGCACTGAAAATATGAACAAATATGGCCAAGACTCTGCCCTCAAGATCTTTAATTTCTTTCACAAAGACATTTTCATAAAAGGATAGAAAGCAACAGAAGGGAACATATGCTAAATGCAGATTATTGGTACATGCATTAAGTACTGTAGGAGTTCAGAGAAAAGGGTTGACTGTAAAATAAAACTATCAGGAAATGCCCTCGCTGGAGGAGTCGGCTGAGCTTTAAAGAAAAGCCTGGGCTTACATGAGCCAAGAGGATGGGAATGGGACTTTAGACAAAAGAAATGGTTAAAGCCAAATTAGTGGCAGCTGAAAAGTGCAGAACACTTCCTCCAGTTTACATGGTAGGTGATGAAGCTGCAAAGGAATAATTATGGAGAGCCTTGAATACCAGGCTGTGGTGTTTGGAATGTATTCAATGATCAGTAAGAGGCCATTAAATTACTTTTAGCCAGGAGTCAAGTGCATAGTAAAGTGGAGAAAATTTAAGGTGATTATGGATAAGACAAATCAGAGGAAGAGGTAAAAATCATTATAGTAGTCCCTGTTTGATTAGACAAAAGCCTGGACTGAGATGGCAATGCAAGAGGGAGAATGTACAAGTCTTGGTAACATACTAGATATGTAGAAAAAGTGAAACAAAAGAGGGAAAAATCAAGGAGGGTTCCCAAGATTTCAAGTCTGAATTACTAGAAATCTGAAAGACCTAGGGAATCCTAGAGGAGAAGCTGGCTTGGAGGGAAAGATGTGCATTCTGTTCATTTAGAGGTGACATCAAGACTACCAAGTAGTAATATTCAGGCACCAGTTATGAGTCAGACACCAGCAAGGAAGTTGGGACTGAAGAGAGAGATATGAAAAGTCTTTCATTTGGGAAGAATGAGGGATACAATATAGACAACCGTACTTTAGTAAACACGTGTTTAAGGTGAAGAGGAAAAAAGGCAAGTTGATGAAGAACATTAAATGACTACAGTTGTAGGGAAAAATCCAGTACATTGCAAGATTTAATCATCTTGTGAACAAGAACCGTGTTTGGCATGCCAAAAATCACATTTTATTGAATCTAATTGGCTCCACCAATAGTAAGAGGCACCAGTATTTTATCTAACACTAAGGAAGAAAACAATATGTTACCACTTAAACTTAAACTAATTATGATTGTAAAACATAAATTGCTATAATATAGAAATATTAATATGTGAAAAATATACAACTTCACATGATGAAGTTGGTATCAATCTCTCCTTTCTGGCACAGTATTAACAACATTAGTGCTTAAAATGTTCATTGAGCCCTGGCTGGTGTAGCTCAGTGGATTGAGCATGGGCCTGCGAACCAAAGGCACGCAGGCCTCATGGCACATGCCTGAGCTGTGGTTCAGGTCCCCAGTGGGGGGCGTGTGAGAGGCAACCACACATTGATGTTTCCCTCCCTCTCTCCCTCCCTTCCCCTCTCTCTAAAAAGTAAATAAATAAAAATAAAATAAATGTTCATTGAATAAAAAATAGAGGGGATTTCAAAACCTATAATTCATACCTGAACTGTCCACCTCTGCATCTACATACCTACTCCTGCTCTTTCCTTCCAGAACATACTATTACCTCTGAATGTCCAGTGCCTATCCATAACACATACTCAGGAAATGCATTTTGAATGAGGTCATTAGGGTAGGCCCTAATCCAATATGACTAATAACCCTATAAGAAAAAGAAATTTGTACACAGACATGCCCATGCACAGAGGAAAGACCATATGAAGAAATGGAGAAGATAGCTGCCTACAAGCCCACGAAAGAGGTCTCAGAAGAACCCAACCTTGTCCATACCTTGAGCTCAGACTTCTAGCCTCCAGATGTGTGAGAATATAAATTTCTGTTGTTTAAGCCACCCAGGTACTTTGCATGACAGCCCTAACAAATGCATACCTTATCAAAGACATGTACTTACTATCAATAAATAAATGTGTTAGTCAAATTTCCTCATGCAAATCATAATTTTATGGTAGTTTCTAGTCCCTTCCCATTTGCACCCACTAATAGATAAGCCTTTTTCTATATCAGGCCCAGGGCTCCCCTGATTCTAGGTGAAAAGTCATTCATCTGATTATAGCTGTTTGAAATAGAGTCCCTTTTCCTGTCCGTACATCTTCATCAGTTGATCCCTGTATGTCATTTTCCATTCTTCTGATATCTCCCAAGTTTCATCATACCCGTGCCCTGACCAGAGACTACATCTACCCTTTAAGTAGCATAGAGTTAGCATTAACCTCAACATTTCCAAGTTTCAATATAACTATTAGCAAAACAGTAGTCTCTTTTATATACTGAAGTCTTTCATATCCAATTTATTTAATCCTCACAATAACGCAGAGAATGAATGATAGAGCAGGTATTATCCCCTTCTGATATACAAGAAAAGTTGAGTGCAACATTTCCCAAAGTATATCCCACAGAATTAACTTTCATTCAGTGAAAGAACTACTGCAAAAAAAAAAAAAAAAAAGTATGAGGACAGTGTCTAAATGCAGAGACAAGTTTGAAAACAATGTATTCCACAAATCAAAAAAGGATTTCTTACTCCAGGTTTTCTTAGCATCTTTTATGTGTTACATACATCATGATTCTCCAAGAGAATGAGATCATTTCTTGAACAGCACAGGTTTGAACTGTGTGGGTCCACTCGTATGTGGACTTTTTTCCAACAAATACCTGTGCTGGTTTTGATCCGTGATTGGGAGTCTGTGGACGCGAAGACCCAACTGTATGCATTGATCTATGCCATTTTACATAGAGACTTTTGCATCCTGGGATTTTAGTGTCCACGGGTGTGGGGAGTCCTGGAACCAATTCTCTGTGGGTACTGAGGGATAACTGAATTTGGGGAGTTAGAAGTTATATGCAGATTTTAACTGTCCAGAGTTAGGTGCCCCTACCCCCAAAGTTGTTGAAGATCACCTGTATAGAATTTTCAGGCTTACTTAACCATGCAATCTTGTCCCCACATGCTACCTCACCTCTGACTTCCTGTTCTGTGGAGTGGTCCCTGAAACACTGTTGGAAATGCTGGTTGGAAACATTGTGTGATTTCCCTAAGAGATACAGCAAATAAATGTTATCACTATGATTAAACACAGACTTTAGTTACTTTCATTCATTTTCAGGTCTATATAAAAAAATTTAGAAGTGCAGAAATTGCACACAAAAGGACAAAACATTTTCATGATAACTTGTTAGTATGACTTTGAATTTTTAAAATTAGTTGTAAAAGAAAATTAAATGGAAAAATACATCCCTAAAAATCAGAAGTAAAATGAAATAAAAGAATTTAAGTGTGTATCTTGTTGGTGGCTCAGTACATAAAGAAAAACTGTTCCCAGTGACTTTAAAACAGTAATTTGATAGTAGATCCCTAGTAGGATATACCCTAAAAAAATCTGTTTAAAAAATGAAGAAAATAATTGTTAGAATCACATTATTCATGTTAGGATTTGTATTACTGTTCTAAGACTACTATATGTGTAAAATGGGATAAAGAAAATAAAGATTTAAGTGACATTCAAATTCTTTCATCCCTGGTGTTTTGATATGAGAATTCTTGGTATGGAAAAATGAGTTAAAGGTGTAAAAAAGAAGTTAAATATCAATATGAACTCATTTTTTATTTTATTGAATTATTGAAAGGAAGACAGAAATAGAAGAAGGGGAAGAGAGAGGAAGTGGGGAAGAGAAGAAGGAAAAAAGAAGGGAGGAAGGGAGGGAGAAAAGTGGGAGGGAATAAAAAGAAAACGTATTTCCTAGCTATTTTTACTGAAAGAACTAAAAACAAAGACCAACTTAACAATGAGCATCCTTAGCGCAGATTGTGGTCTTGAAATACTATTCCTATTAAAAGGAACCAGGGATCCTTGTAGAAATAGCTAATTACAGGTGGGAAAACAAATGTACAAAAGTAAATCTGGCTCTGGCTGGTGTGGCTCAGTAGACTGAGTGCCAGCCTGTGAAGCAAGGGGTCACCGGTTCAGTTCCCAGTCAGGGCACGTGCCTGGGCTGCGGGCCCGGTCCCCAGTGGGGGGCGTGTGAGAAGCAATCATACATTAATGTTTCTCTCCTTCTCTTTCTCCCTCCTTTCCTCTTTAAAATAAATAAATAAAATCTTAAAAAATAATAAATCTGGAACATTTTGTTATATCAGATATCAAGGAAACTATCAAAGACCACTAAGGTCAATGTCAAAAAGACTCAGGAGCCAACTTGAAGGGACTCCCACTGGCCGTAGATAGGACACAGTTAGCATCAGTAAGCATAAGAACCACAGTGGATTGAAACACATCAAATGTCAATTAACTGCTGAATTGTCTGTTGAATTCTTGAGCTCATACTGATACTTCAAAAAAAGGAAAAGTCACCAATAGAGTAAGCTCGTAAACCACTCTTTATTTTGCAATCTGGTAAATACAGAAGAAGAAATCAAACAGTCATTCTGCCTTTGTTATATAAATTATTCCACTAGGTAGCCAAATGTAGTTGATACAGGAAAGCTTCTCTATAGAGTATTTCAGCTCCCCTTCTCTTCCCACTCCCCCTCGTCCTCTTTGCCTTACCTTTCCTCTCCTCTTTTACACACACAAGCATACACCTGCAGTCCCCCTGATTTTAAACCACCAAACGGCTTTGTTTATAGATGACAGAAATTGCTTTTGAGACCTCAAAAACTAACCTCCTATTTGAATGGGACCAAAGTGAAATCAACCTAAATCGCATTGTTAACTGCTGTGAATAAAGTGGTTTAAAGTTCTTTATTGCTTAAATAAAGCCAACCACGTTAATTTTTAATTACATATGCATATATTTATTTATTCAACAAATATTTATTGAGTAAATAACCTGTCCTTGAGGAGTTTATAGACCAACATTATATGCAGCTCAGGAGAATATAAATCATTGTTATTTTTACGGTCAGTTTCTGATGCCGCTTGGAATTATTTCTATACAAATACAGATTTTTCAAATGTAACTATGTATATAATATACATATAAAAATAATTTTGTCAATATGGATAATAAAAGAACTAATACATGTTCCTCTCACATAGTTCAAACAGTGTTAGTGTAACAGAATCTAGGAACAATTCTTAGAACATACAGTCGTATTTTTATATCTTTATTTCTAGATGCAAATAAAACAGAAAATACAAGTCTACAAAGTTCCACAGATATAATTTGGTGTGAAAGTCTACATTTTACGCCCTGGCTGGCGTAGCTCAGTGGATTGAGCGCAGGCTGCAAACCAGGCATCGCAGGTTCAATTCCCAGTCAGGGCACATGCCTAGGTTGCAGGCCATGTCCCCCAGCAACCGCACACTGATGTTTCTCTCTCTCTCCCTCTCCCTTCCCTCTCTAAAAATAAATAAATAAAATCTTTAAAAAAAAAAGAAAGTCTACATTTTATAAAATCATAAGATTTTTTAAAATTCTTGTTTTTAAATGTTATTAAAACACAGGATGATGCTTATATCTTTACTGATAAAAAGAGTTATTATTTAATATGCCAACGTAATATGTTCATTGGTTCATGGTCCCCAAACCTCCAAGGAGTATCACAAATCTTCATCTCTCTCAGCCCAGGATTTTGAATTTAAATCTAAATATATAATGTATGATATGACTTATATGACTTACCTTACACATTTTGAAGAGCTATGAACGTCTGTAATTTCCAGTAATGAGCAGCACCGTTGGGTCGGTGTGCAGGTGGATCTGCCAAGGCAGTGTGACGACACGAACGCTCCTTTGTCACTGTGTCTCCCATCCCTTTCACAGCTGAGGGGACCGTCACGTTCTGTTGTGTGGCACACAGATGTACTGACTGGAGCTAGCACGGTACTCGTCTACAACGGTCTTCGAAAATGAAAATTTTGGCTACACATAAAGGAGGCATCCTGCCAGTAAGAACTATTCAAACCAAAAAGTCTCCCGGAGGAAAACGGTAAGAACTCCATTTTAAATAAAATCATATAAATCAGAATGGTAGGAGGTTCCAACCCGTAAATTTTACAGTAAGTATATCAAGATTTAAAGTCAGATTTTTAAATAAATTTTTATTTGTAGTGAAGAATGAGAGTCCATACCAAAGAAACAAGGTAAGTGACAACATAAAGCCTTTTCCTCCCTACTTGGCTTTTTGCTTTTGTACACCAATTTTTTTTTTAAGATTGACAACTAAAAAAGAGCACTGAGGAGCAGGGCAGGACACGAAATAAAAACTATGTTTTATCACCATTTTGTTTTACAGTGAGTTGGGGTCTGGTTTTAATGAGAAAAGGGATGGCAGGTACTGTCAATAGTAACACTTGCCTCCAGGACCATGGACTTAAAAATCTAAATGAGATACCACATGTGCCCAGGCATAGTAGCTACTACATATCACCTGAATGATTCTCATAAAATGAAGGAAAGAACCTAGGTACTAGGATGGTGTGAAGAAAAATAATCTTGCCTAGATATGAAGTGAAGGCAGGTTTTGGGGAAAAAAACTCTATCTATAAAAGGTTATTTTCTGTAATTGATGGAGTTAGTTTTCTGGAATAAGAGTGGAATGGAAGAGAACTCAACTGTTACTGAATCCAAGTCAGTTAAGCAGGAGGAACAACTTCGAGGTGCCCCTTCTCTCTCCTCCAGGATTTCTTTCAGGGTCTTGGAGAAGAGAGCAAGGGAAAAGGAAAGCACCTTCAATTACCACACCCAAATCTGCAAACCAAAGATGTATGATATGAAGAAATTTTTTGTTAAAATTTTTTCAAAGCCCCTATCCAAAGCTGTAGTGGAGTATCATTTTGTTTACTTTTCAAATACCAAGTGCTTGTTCTTTATCGTTGTCCTTGGGAGAAATTTGAACGACAGCATTACCCTAGGTACACATTTGGGCTGATTGTGAGAGTGAGGCCAGAGAGTACTAAATCCTATCAAAGAAATGAAAGGAAAGGGGCTGGAAAAGTGTGGACAGTCATTCTGCAAAATAGACCCCAATGAAAGGCAATTACAATAGGTCAAGTACCCTGCACTTCCCTTTCAAAAGAATTTTACAGAACACTACGGTTTAAAAGAAACCACCAAAGCTGGGATCTAGTTACATGAAGTCCTAATGTGATGGCTTGGCTTGCTCTCTGCAGGAAGCTTTCCGTCTGTATACACTTCTTTCTCTTCACCAATGAATTTTCCCTAGAGGCATCAGGGAAATGGAAAACCTTTCTCTGGGGGCTCCTTTTCTAATTTTTGCCTCTTGCCTTTCGTAAAATACTCAGGTCCTATAAGCCATTTCTCAGTGTGAGATTTAATTACATTCTGAGTTGCTTTTTTTTCCTCTGGTCCCTTCTTTGGTGTGACTGATTTAACGGCAATCCCCCCAAGTAGAGATTTTCTTGAGTCCTGAGATCTATGACATCCACGACAAATTTGGAAAAGCCTCATGTTCTTAATAAAGTTCTCTAATTTCTCAGCATGCCTATGTTGTATTGAATTAATAAAGTTTTCATAGTTGTTTAAATAAATTAAATGTCACACTTTCAATAGAAAGAGAAGGCACTACCTCACTGACCTATTTTTCATCTGTGATTTAGAAAAAGGCGAGATTAGCATGGATATTGCATTTTCAAGGACCTCACCACTATTAAATAGACTGTTAAGTGCATTTTATGGCTGAAGAGTCTGTTCCTAGTTCAGTCTACAAGACGTGCTAAGTTCATCTCTACCTGCTACATTGAACATTCACTGACTAAAATACTTTCGTGGATGTAATACCTATGCTCTGTATGTTTTAAGTACATAACTCTAAATATTTTAGGGCTAGTAAAATGTAACTCAATAAAAGTTCCAAGAATATGTGTTGTCCCTCAAGAAAAATACAGCGTTCATATTTATTCAATGATATGCTTCCTGTGCTCCATTAACACCTGCATATCATAAGGTGACCAGATGCTGAAACATAACATAGGCATTCATAAAATGAGTCTTATTTAAACCAAAAAAAGAGCTACAATAGCTGGTTAAAATTCTATCATCACATCAATTCAACCTGCTCTCAGGGTTTCAAAACTCTGAGAGGATTGGTTTATAGGCTTATGTTTCTTTTATATGTATATTATATATATAATATATATAAATATAATTTTTATATATAGCCAAATTAGAAATATATCCAAATTTCCCTCCCTTTCCCAAAGGGAGGGAGAAAGAAAGAGAGAGAAACATCAATGTGAGAGAGAAACATGGATTGGTTGCTTCTAGCACATTCCCTGACCAGAGACCGAACCCACAACCCAGATACGTGCCCTGACTGGGAATCAAACCAGTTACCTTTTTCCTTGTGAGATTCTGCCCAACCAACTGAGCCACACCAGTCAGGGTATAGGTTTATGTTTTAATAAACAGTTTAGATGTTTTATCATTTATTGTCTTTGCAAATTAGGCAAACTTCAGCATTTTTAAAATATTTTATTTTATTTATTTTTAGAGGAGAAGGAAAGGAGACATAGAGGCAAAGAAACACCAATGTGTGAGAAATATATTGACTGGTTGCCTCTCACATGCCCCCATCTGGGGACCTGACCCACAACCCAGCCATGTGCCCTGACTGGGAATGGAACCAGCGACCTTTCAGTTCACAGGCCAGCACTCAATCCACTGAGTTGCACCAGCTAGGACTGTTGTTGTTTTTTAAGGAATTTCTGCCTAACTGTTTACCCTTTTACGCAGAGGATTTTTAACACAAAGAAAATATCAATAAATGAGCATGTGATAAATCTTTAATAAATTAAGAAATTATTTTTCTGCATCTTTCTCTCTTTCGTCAGAGTCTGTAATCTATGGTTCTGTGTTAGCAACCCAAAACAGTAGTGAGCCTGCTGAAGGAGAACCCTGTTAGTGGGGCTGTGTTCGCGCTTCTGCTCACTCAGCACGCCCGGGCTTTGCTTTTCACGGTTTGGTAGGCTCCGTCTAATCCAGCTCTATGCGTGGCAGTGATTAAAAGGATTCTCAATTCAGAACTGTACGTACTGAAAAGATCCCCTTAGATGGGAAAAAGACAATCTGTTGTGAGGGTTCCCAATAGCTCAGACACGCATCCTAAGCATTTAAGCCTTTTAAATACCCCAACTTTAACTTTCTCTGTGGAAATTCTCCTAATCACTCTAAATTTAGAAAAAAAATCTCTTTTAGTTCTTTTTCCTTTCTGCCGCAAATAATAACGTAGACTTTCCCAGTCTGCCCAGTCAGCATTACTATAATCATTCTCCTGTATCTCATTCTACTTTGCTAATACCTCCCTTATAGTGTCTAGTTCATTCCTCCTCGTGTTGTAGTTAGTTGTACTCATATTTGTCTGCAACTAGATATTAAGCTGAAGAGGAGGGTAAATACTTGTTTTTTTCTATATCCTTTACAATTTTCAGCACAGTATTTGAACCAGTGGGTTTACAATAAACATTTGCTGAATTAATTTAAAAATGCATTAACCAGCCCTGGCTGGTGTAGCTCAGTGGATTGAGTGCAGGCTGCGAGCCAAAGCATCGCAGGTTTGATTCCCAGTCAGGGCACATGCCTGGGTTGCAGGCCATGGCTCCCAGCAACCGTACATTGATGTTTTTCTCTCTGTCTCTCTTTCTCCCTCCCTTCCCTCTCTATAAATAAATAAATAAATAAATAAATAAATAAATAAATAAAATTTAAAAAACATTTAAAAATGCATTAACCAATTAATAATCAACATTACATTAATTAAAGACTGAATTGCCAATGGGACCCACAAGGATACTTTGAATATACTTGACAGTTCATTTGGTTTTAAAAATATCCCCAAAAGAAAAATCTTCTAGACCTATTTGAACATTTTTTTCCAACCATGTAACAATGTCTATTATGTATAGGTTTTTCAAATTATTCCCCAACCTATCCATACACAGGCAAAAATAAGTGTACTGTTTAATATATCACTGCCTAGAGAAGGGAAAATTATCCCTAAAACGTGCTTAACCAAGAGATCAATTCACCCACTGACCTCCAAAACTTGAAGATGAGCATGCCTGCCCCCCACCGGCACCTTCAATCACCACCACGTGACAACCTGCTTCAGGCCCAGGCCAGCAGCACATTTCTTGCCAACAATGATTAAATGTCCAAGAAGACTTTCATCAACAGCTTCTGCTGCAGAAGTATGGGATATATGCTTCACCACAAAATGTGTTGGTGCTTGAGGCGAAATGTCATGGGAAGCAAGACACGGGTCATCCTCAAAAATGATTTTGGCTGAGATTTCTTCCCGAAGGATCTTCCTGAAGATCAGGTCACCACCAGGCAAGGCGTCCTGAGCCTTGGCGATCTCACCTGCCATACAGTCTCCCCTGCACAGTCACCAGCTGAATGTTTTATAAAGCAATTTTGGCTAAGTTATTTATGACTTGGTAAATTACTTATTCCACAAATACACTAAGGCTAGCTTTCTTTTTCAAAAAAATGGACCACTGAGACTAGATGAACTAGATAATTAAAATTCCAATTTTACTTTTCTCGGATTGATTGAATTCTTTCTTTAATCTTTTCCTTTACTTGGTTGAGATGCAACCTTTAAAGTTCTTAATTACAAGAGCAGTAAGGCTAAAAAGTTGTCAAGTTCTCTTGATCCAGGATCATGAATAAGGCTTGTTTGCAAAATGTTGCTGTGGATTTAAGCCACTAGTGTGGATTTAAGAGGACAAGATTGAAAGTCAGAGATCTAATTCTAATCCTGATGCCACTACTAGGAACTGACTGTGTTACTTTATCTAAGATACTTTACCTTTCTGACTTCAGTTTTCTTATAAAACTGAAGGGTATTGATCTAGCTGATGTAACTGAGTTGGTTGGGCATCATTCTGTAAAGCAAAAGATTGCTGGTTCGATTCTCAGTCAAGGCACATATATTGTGGGTTTGGCCCCCCTTTGGGGTGAGTATGAGAGGCAACCAATTGATGTTTCTCTCTCACATCAATGTTTCTCTCCCTCACTTTCTCCCTTCTTTTCCCTCCCTCTAAAAATAAGAGAGAATCTTCAAAGCAGCAAGAGAAGAGAGTTACCTACAAAAAAGTTCCCATAAGACACTCAGCTGATCTCTGAAAAGAAACCTTATAGGCAAGAACAGGCTGGAAATAAGTGTTCAAAGTCGTGGAAAGCAAGGATCTTCATCCAAGATTACTCTATCCAGCAAAGCTATCATTTAGAATGGAAGGGCAGATAAAGTGCTTCCCAGATAAGGTCAAGTTAAAAGAGTTCATCATCACCAAGCTCTTATTTTATGAAGTGTTAAAGGGACTTATCTAAGAAGTAGAAGAAGATCACAACTATGAACAGTAAAATGACAAGAAACTCACAGCTATCAACAACCGAACCTGACAAACAAAGACAAAAACAAACACAAACTAAGCAAACAACTATAACAGGAACAGAATCACACAAATGGAGATCACATGGAGGGTTATCAGCAGGGGAGTGAAGGGGAGAATGGGAAAAAAGGTACAGGGAATAAGAAGCATAAATGGTAGGTACAAAATAGACAGGGGAAGGTTAAGAATAGTATGGAAAATGGAGAATCCAAAGAACTTGTATGTACGACCCATGGACATGAACTAAGGGAGAGGATGCTGGAGGGAAGGGGGTACCTGGTGGAGGAGCATAAAGGGAGAAAAAAAGGAACAACTGTAATAGCATAATCAATAAAATATGCTTAAATAAATAACTGAAATCTTTGGAGAAAAAAATGGAGGGTTTTATACTAATAATCTCCTAAATTCCACTAATTTTTAAAATCCTATAAATGTATTACAAATAGCTTCGGTACTTTTGTTTGCCATTTTATTGTTCATAGTTTTGATCTTCTTTTTCTTAAATAAGTTCCTTTAACATTTCATGTAATAATGGATTGGTGATAATGAACTCCTTTCCTTTTTCCTTATCTAAAATGAAATTTCTAGATTTGTCAAGTTCTAGATGATAGCTTTGCTGGGTAGAGCAATCTTGGCTATAGGTTGCTGATTATCATGACTTGGGATATTTATTGCCAATCACTTCTAATCTGCCAGGTTTCTTTAGAGAAATCAACTGACCATTTTATGGGAACTCTTGCAGGCAACTAACTTCTCTTGCTGCTTTTAAGACTCTCTTTATCTTTAATTTTTGGCATTTTAATTATGATGTGCCTTGGAGTTGACCTCTTCACATCCCTCTTGTTGGGACTCTCTGTGCTTCCTGGACTTTCATGTCTTTTTTTCACCAAATTGGGAAAGTTTCCTTTCATTATTTTTTCAAATAGATTTCCCATTTCTTGCTGTTTTCTTCTCCTTCTGGCACCCCTATAATGCAAAAGGGGCTGCTTAGACTCCTCATTTTTTTCAATTCTCTTTTCTTCTTCTTGTTCTGATTGATTTTTTGCTTCCGGGAGTTCCACATCATTGATTTGAATGTCAGCTTCACCCACTCTATTGTTGTTTCCCTGTAATTTTTTTTATTTTGATTAGTATATCCTTCATTTCTTTTATTTTTAATTGTTTTTAAAAAGGTTTTATTTAATTATCTTTAGAGAGAGGGGAAGGGAGGGAGAAAGAGGAGAGAAACATGGATGTGTGATGGCTGACTCTTGCACGCCCCCAACTGGGGACCAGGTCCACAACCTAGCCATGTGCCCTGACTGGGAATCAAACTGGCGACCTTTCGGTTTGCATGCCAACACTTGGTCCACTGAGCCACACCAGCAAGGGCTATTTTTAATCTTTATTATCTTTTTCTCCATTACCATTTAGTCCCCTTTACCCTCCTCCCCAGCAATCACGATATCCTTCATTTCTGACTGGATCTTTTTTATGCTGTTGAGGTCCTCACTAAGTTCCTTGAGCATCCTTATAACCCGTGTTTTGAACTCTGCATCCGATTGCTTATTTCCATTTTGTTTAGCTCTTTTTCTGGAGTTTTGATCTGTTCTTTCATTTGGACCATGTTTCTTTGTCTCCTCGTTTTGGCAGCCTCCCTGTGTTTGTTTCTGTGTGTTAGGTAGAGCTGCTATGGCTCCCCATCTGGGTAGTGTAGCCTAGTGTGGTAGGTGTCCTGTAGGGTCCACAGGCACAGCCTCCCCTAGAACCCAAGCTGGGCACTTGAGGTGCATCCTTTGTGTGGGCTGAGTACACCCTCCTCTCGTAGTTGAGCTTTGGTTGCTGTTGGCAGATCAATGGGAGGGATTTACCCAGGCCAGTTAGCCGAAACATTTAGCTGTAACCACTTACTACCAACCTCTGCCCTCCGTAGAGGATCAGCTATGCAGGGGCAGGGGCATGGTGCTCTGACATGATCTATACCTGTCCACTGGTTGCACTGGCCCTAGGGTTTCCTAGGTGGTGCAAACCAAGGTCAGCTCCCACCTGTGTTTTCCCTGGGGTCATCCTGCCTGAGCTACAAAGCAATCTGAGGTGGCTGCTGCTTGTGCTGGGCTTGGAGATTCTCAGGTGAAGCCTAGCTGTAAATCTAGGTTGGCTTCTGCTGGTGCTGGGCCTGGGGCTCACTGAGGCCAGCTGTTGCTTATTTGATAGGATTTAAGAAGTTGTGAAGTATGAGCCAAGACCAGCTATTCATATAGAAAAGCAGCTTGGGTGGGCCCATAGGTGGATGGAGCAAAGTCTCTGGGATCTCCAAGGTGGGACAAACAGTGTTGCCCAGGTTGCTGGAGCCTCAGATGTGGCACCAGCTTGCTGGCCCTGTGGTGAAAGGGTTTAGAAAAGGGACAATGGCCTCTGCTCACCTTGGTACCAGACACTCCAGTTTCACCCTGTATACCACTGGTGTTTTTCAAGCTGCTACCCTTGTTCTGGAGCTCAAAAGGAGTGAGTCTGAGTAGGTGAGACTGTATGTGGAGTCTTTGAGAGGAACTGCTTGGGGCTCCAGAAGTTTCTTCTACCAATTCAATCTCCACTGTTTTTTTCAGCCAGAAGTTGTTGGGACTTCTCTTCCTGGCACTGGAACCCTTGGCTGGAATACCTGGTGTAGGGCTGGGATTCCTTGCTCCAAGATATCCTTCCCAAATTTTTATCCACCACACTTGGACGAGGGACCAACCCATTCCATGTCTGCATCACTCTGGCAGTCCAGATGGGTGTGGTTTCCTTAATTCTGCAGTTGTCAGATTTCCATTCAACTCAATTTCTGACAGTTCTGTGATGATTATGTTACATTTTAGTTGTAATTTTGATGTGGTTGTGCAAAGAGATGAGTCATGTCTGCCTATGTGGCCATCTTGACTGGAAGTCCAATACTTATGTTTTAATTAAGTAATCTTTTATTGGAAAAAGTAATTGTTACAGAAACACCCCCCTCCAGGAGTCTTTTGTTATTCTAGGTTCTTTATGCCTGCTGCTGCATTAAGAACTGTGGCTCTCAATGCCAGAGTTTGCTAAAAAGGAAAGGAACTATTTATTTGAAAGTTATACAGGTCCAAATTAATGTCAGAATGTCACCATTAAATCCCAAAATCCCTTTAAAACACCCACAAACACACAATCCTGTCTCCCCTTGTCATACCAGGCCAGTCAGGGGTACCATATCTTAAGAAAAGGAAATAGAAGTCTGTAGCTCAGCTAGGTTCCTGTTCTTAATCTAAAACTGCATTCTCATGGTGGGCTGGGGAATCCTTCTGCACCCTTTCAAACCGACTAGCCAAGAGAGACCTCTGCATGGTGGCTACATCTTGCTTTCCTGCTTTCTAAGCCATGTGGTCAAGAGAGGCCCCACCTTTGCTCCCAAACCATGTGGTAAAAAGCCCCAGGATGGCTGCTGTGTCTGGGTTTAAATCCCAGCGTGGATCTTCGTCTGTCACCCCATTTCTGACTCTTCCCGCCCTGGGTTACACCTGACAGTAGTCTGGTTTCTTCTGCTTTTCTTGGCTGCCATTGTTAATCTGGGCAAGTGTGGCCCTGTGACACAGAAGCCACCTCCAAGCTTCTCTCACAGGCACAGGAAGCCCCTCCAGCTACATGACATCATGAGTTACAGTCATGCCAATCTCCCTGGTCTGAGCATAGGCACAGCTATTTAATGTCATTAAAACACTGGCCAAGGTCTTCAGCTATGCAAAGTAGCTCCCAATGGTACACCTTTGCTTCCCTCATCGCCCAAGTGACAGCTATGGGGGTTTTCTCCATTTTTGGGGACCTTCCGCTCAGTACCCCAGTACATAATGTGTGCATGTGGTAGATTTTAAATGACCACAAATATTTTGCAGCTCCTCCCAATAAGAGTTGGACTCTATTTCTTCAGTCCTTGATCTTAGCTGGCCTTATGACTTTGTTTCAGTAAGGAATGTGGCCCCAGTATTGTTGTGTGAGTTCCTCTAGAGTCTAGGCCTCAGGAGGCCTTGCAGCTTCGGTTCCTGTTCTTTCTAAACACAGGCATCCTGTCAAGAAGCCGAAGCTATGCTGGAGATGACAGTCAGCATCAGCAGCCGGACACTGAGTTCATCCTGAATCATTCAGCTCTTGTCCAGTCACCAGATGACTGGAGCCACATGGCTAAGAGAAGACTACGAGAGCTACCTGGCTGAGCCCGGCCCTAATTGCTGGCCCTTAGAATTATAACCAAATGAAATAGTTGTTTAGTTGGGACGAAGGACAAGATGCAGCGCAGGCGTGTGTGAGTTGGAGCTTTGGTGTGGGAGGAGGAGGCAGAGCACAGAAGGAGGGAAGCAACCCTTGGAAGATTTCAACCTGCAAGGAAAAGAAGACCATTCTTTTTGGCCACAGTGTATTTTTTACATTATTAGCAGGACTTACAAGAGCTGTCCTTGGGGATATTGGGAAGTGGGCTGTTCCAGTACAAGGGATCATCAGTGAAAAGACCCCACGAGAAGTTCACCTGGCATGCTTGAGGAAGAGAGAGAAGGCCACATATAGCACGTGCTTGTCTTACTCTGCAAAGAGAAAACTTTGGCTCTGCTATGTCATGTGCACTTATACCTGAACAAACATACATGGCTCTAGAAAGGAGATTCATAGTTTCATAAATACCACATGGAGTAGAAGAAACTTCTCCCAGTGAAAGAAGGTGCTATTAAAAGAAAAGGGACATGAGAGGAAAAAAAAACCATTTTAAGTAGTTAAAAATACAAATTAACAGAAGGATCCCTGCAAAGCAGAGTATGAAAATCTTTACATTCTGCGCTGGATTCTAGGGACTGGGGGTTGGAAGTAGCCATCAAGAGGATAAGACTGCCGGTTAACTCAAGCTGGACCCAGGCAACCAGAGATTCCTTACCCCTCTCCTGTCCTTGGAAGGTACATTCTGCCCACCCTTCCCATAGGCAGAGCCATTTCAAGGATGCAGTCTTGAGAAAGCAAGATGCTGTTGAGACTCTCTGAACTGTGTACAAGACTGAATCTCATTAAGACTTCCATATGAACTTACAAGATTCTGGCAGATGGGTACAGAGTTATACACAGCTTGCTACTGGCCAAGACAAGCCTCTTATATAAGTTCCCTTGCTTATTAAATCTTCTATCCAACAAAAAAAATAAATAAAATAGTTGTCTAGTCACCAAGTTTTGAGGTGATTTGTTATATAGTGATAAATAACTGGCATAATATACCTGGTAAAAAAAAATTATTACAAGCAAAAATATGTCTTCCTTCTCCAAAACCTCAGTTCCCACCCCAGATACAACAGCCCCTATGTGGCAGTGTATTCTACTTACTGCTCTGCATCTTGCTTGAGTCCCTTAATATAGTATAAAACTTACTTACATCAGCCACATAGGTGACCTTGGAACATTCCATTGTATAGAGATAGCGTAATTTACTTAATCAGGCCCCTTCAGATGGACATTAAGGCAGTATCTGCATTTTTGTTATTTACAAACATTGCTGTGCAATGATCATCTTTGCACATGTACATCTATGCACATATGTGAGTGTATCTATAGGAGGTGGGGGGTGGTGACCAAGAGTGGTACTTCCCACCCCACTCAGGTCTGTGGATAGTCCGCTTCAACAAACAAACTTCTACTCAACAGCCGGAAGGAGCTGGACAGTCCTACTGGCCAGCCCATGCCAATGAGCATGATTCCTACTGAAGTCCACTTAGTTTTTGTTTAGCTTTGTTCTCCCTGCCAAAGTCACCCTCTGTTGTTCTCGGTGCTATGTGTCCTCCCTCGTACGCTATAACAGGCCTCTGATCTTTTGCCAAAAGCTACAATTGCCATATTCTTTGCCCAGACATCTACCCAAACTTTCTGATTATGATAACCAATCTCACTGCTGCCTCTCACTGAGCAGAGAACTAACAAACAGATAAACACTGGAAAATAATAATAATAATAATAACAATGATTTTTCTCTGTGTTATATCCCTAAGAGTATACTGGCTTTACCTCTCTTTCCCCTCTCTACTCCAGCCCATCCTATGTTGTACTCTCTAGAGCTGCTGTTCTGGCTGTAATCTTCCAGCTCGGCTATGGTTTTGGAGCAGACTTGACCCTCTCCATCAGTGCCTGACAGGAGAACACAGGCCACCTAGGCTCTGCTTCAAAGCACACACCACCACTACCTGGCCAAAGCCTCCTCTCAGATGTTCTTTTTAGAAAATGGTATTGGTCTCACTTCCCAAAAAAACCAACCTGAACCCCTGGTTATGAGAAGCCCAGTTTTTGAGATACGCAAACACTCTGCCTCAGGCTGTTGAGGGCAAACAGCATGCAGCACATAGGACCAAGACTTTCCCACGACCCTTTCTCCCAGATGAAAGGCATCTTCAGTTAGGTACCCCTAGGTTCTACACCTCAGCACAACCCTCTTATGCTTTCATTAATAATGAGTTGAATCCAGTCACAAAACCTAAGAGACTGGAAGGTGATATTGTTTCCTACCCTCTCTTACAGCTAGAAGAGGCTATCATGTCCAAGTTCTGGTCCATGATGTGTGGGGGGAAATCAGCTGGTAGGTCACCTGTGAAAGTTTGTTTTCCTGACTAGAAGGGTAGATGCAGCATATTCTACCCTCTTAACCCCTACCCCTCTCCCTGTATTTAATATGAAAGTAATACCTGGAACTCTGACAGCTATCTTGCAACCATGGGTAATGTATTAGTTTTCTATTGCCACATTCCACAAATTTTGTAGCTTAAAAAAATTATTATATTACAGTTCTAGAGGTCAGAGCTTTTTCAGCTTTTAAAGGCTGCCTGCATTGGTTGGTTCACGGCCCCTACCTCCATCATCAAAACCAGCAGCATAATATCTTCACATCTCTCTGTTTCTCTGACCCGTTGTCAACACATTTCCATCTCCAACTCTGTCTCTCCTGTCTCCCTGTAAGGAGCCTCTTGCGATTACGTTATGCCCATCTGGGTAAATCAGGGTAATCTCTCCACCCCAAGATCCTCAACTAAATCCCATCTACAAAATCCCTTCGTCTATGTAAAGTAATATATTCATAGGTTATGAGTATTTGGATGTGAACCTCTGTGGGAGGGGAGGAGCCTTTATTTTCTCTATCAAAAGTAATATGCATAATGACTAAAAGCTGATAATGGTGAAACAGAAAGATGGCAAGAGCCCAGATTCTGGATGACATTACAGATGCACAGTACCAGCCCTGGGAAGCCTGCCTACCTGTAGACCATTAAATGCCTTCATTGTTTAGCCCTGGCTGGTATAGTTCAGTGGGTCGAGCATGGGCTGCTAATCAAAGGGTTGCCAGTTCAATTCCTGGTCAGGGCCCATGCCTGGGTTGCAGGCCAGGTCCCCAGTGGGGCCACGTGAGAGGCAACCACACACTGATGTTTCTGTCCCTCTCTTTCTCCCTCCCCTTCCCTCTCTCCTGAACACATTCTAATTGATACATTGCTTTCATTGTGCAAGAGTTAGCATGACAGACTGAGACCGTGTTTGGAAAAGTACTTTGCATGCTTTGGTCACATTGCATTCCCTGAAAGCACCATACTGTTGTGCCTTTGAGCCATTATTTTTCCTTCCTACATTCTTTTCCTTTCTACTCGCTCACACACACCAACCCTTACACCACCCCCACTCACCTGGTGCACTCGTGTTCATCATTTTGATTTCTACTTAGCTGTCTCTTCCTGCATGTCCAGAGGTCTTCCCTGACTTACCACTGCTCACCCAACTCTGGCCAGGTATACTGCCGTGGTGTTTCCATGACAGCCTGACCCTCCCAATCACATTGTCCTTTTCCTATCTTATCTATGAGGTCTTCGAAGACGGAGACTGCATTTGCCTTACTTTTGGCTGGACCCACATGCTAACAGATATCATCAGGAATCAGTTTCCCTCCATCCCTTAGGTCCGCTTTTCTTCCTCTTGGCTTTATTTCTGGGTAGATTCTTCCCACATATAACAAGAAGGCCACCAGTAGCTTCAAGCTTACCTTTTACCAACTTGGCAACCTAGATGGAAAGAGAGTGCCTCTCACATTAGGTCCAGAAAAAGACCTGGCCTGTCTCTCATTGGCCTAAATTGGGCCAAGCCTGGGCCACATACCAATTTGTGGGACACAGATATGGGGTCAGCCCCACCAGAACCATGAGAACTGAGAATGAAGGAGGGGAAGTTTCACAAAGGAAACCTGAGGCTTTGCTAGTAGAAAATGAGCAAATAGATGCTGGGCAGGCAAAAGCAACTGAAGACCACTAGAAAAGGTAATACATGCTGTCTTCTTTTCTTGAGCACTTACTATGTGCCAGACACCAGGCTAAGCCAATTCTATTCATTCAGAAAAAAAGCAGAGCAGAAAAGATATGTGTCTTGCCCCCAAAGTACTTAAAATTTGTAAGGAGTTTACCAATACTATCTCATTTAATCCTCTCTGCAGCCATATTAAGTATGTATTTTATTTAACCAAATAGATTAGAAAATAAAATGGTGGGTAGCATAGAACATTTAAACAACATGCTTAAAGGTACATTGTAGTGAGTGGTGGAGCTGGAATTGAAGGTTTCTCTGAGAGGCCTGGTTTTAATCTAATACCCACCTTGTAAGTGTGGGTGACAGATAAAATGAAAGGGGACTGCATTGCCTCTGGTGTCCTACAAGGCCAGGGCCATTTTAGAGAATGCTGAGGATGCAGACAAGATACTCCAATCAAGTTAACATGAATATCAAGGGCAGGTAGAAAAATATATATGTGAAAGAAAAAAGACAGACTTTTTCTACTTCATTCTGCTCAGTCATCAGGTGCCTCTGTCCTGGGCAGAACGGGTAAGAAAACTTGGGCAACTGCACCCATTCTGTGGCAAACAAACAACTCTTGGGAGTTTTTCTCAGTCTTCGGTACTCAATAATTAACAATCTGTCTTTGTCTGTTCATGCTGTTATAACAAAATGCCACAGGCTGAGTAGCTTAAAAAACAGAAATCTGCCTGGCTGGCGTAGCTCAGTGGATTGAGCTCGGACTGCGAACCAAAGTATCGCAGGTTCGATTCCCAGTCAGGGCACATGCCTGGGTTGCAGGCTGTGGCCCCCAGCAACTGCACATTGATGTTTCTCTCTCTCTTTCTCCCTCCCTTCCTTCTCTAAAAATAAATAAATAAAATCTTTAAAAAGAACAAAACAAAACAGAAATCTATGTCCTCAGAGGCCAAAAGTCCCAGACCAAGACGCAGCAGAGTCAGTTCCTGGCAAGAAGTTTCTTCCCAGCGTATAGACAGCCACCTTCTGTGTCCTCAAGTGACCTTCCTCTGTGCACAGGGTGAGGGCTGTGAATCTCTGTTGAACCACTGTCCATCCTTTCTTACAAGATCACCAGTCCTATTAGATTAGGGCCCTGTCCCACAAACTCATTTAACTTGATCTCCTGAAGACCCTGTCTCCAAATACAGCTGTGTCGGGAGGTAGGACTTTAACATATAAATTTTGGAGAGACACAATTCTGTCTACAGCACAATCCCGTTAAAGGGGGGAAAATAATATGTTATCTGAGAAAACATGTTCATCTGCCTTCCCAATTCTTAGTGCAGTCTTAATTATGAAAATAGTGAACTATGGATAAACTCTTAAGTTAGTAGGGCAAAAGAACTTGCAAATCACCCTGGCCAGTGTGGCTCAGTTGGTTGGAGCATTGTTCCATACACCAAAAGGTCTTGGGTTCAGTGCCCTGTCAGGGCACACACCTTGGTTGTAGGTTTGATCCCTGGTTGGGGCATGTTCAGGAGGAAAGCAATTGATGTTTCTCTCTCATATCAATGTTTCCCTCTTCCTCTCTTTCCTTTTCTCACTCTCTAACATGTGTGTGTGTGTGTGTGTGTGTGTGTGTGTGTAAAGAACTTGCAAATCACCTAACAATTCTGGAGCCCCTACTATGTGCCAGGAACTGTTATAAGGACTTCACACGTATGAATTAATTTTATCCTCACACCAGGATACACACATAGGAATAGTACACACCTACACACCTAGGAATTTTATCCTTCCTAGGTGGGTACTATTTTGATTCCCATTTTGCAGAAGGAAAAAAAAAACAGAACCTGTCTAATATCACACAGCTAGTAAGGGGCAAAGCTAGTATTCAAACACAAATAGTCTGGATCCTGAGCCTGTACTCTCCACTACAACTCTTTACTGCTTATACTTAAGTAGTTATTTTTAATTTTCTGTGGTAAATAAACACAGTGTTACCAAAACCTGAATTCATGTGACCAAGGCTTCAAAAGGCCAAAACTCAAAATATCAGAGCTAGGAGTAAGGAAAAGTTTATTGATCAAGAAGGATCCAATCAAGCAGATGGGAGATCTAATGGTGCCCCAAATCCACACTACTCGCTAGACTAGGTTAAGGTTTTTTTAAAAAAATATGTACCCAAGAATATGTTTATATTGATTTTAGAGAAAGAAGAAGAGAGAGAGAGAAAGTCACTGATGTGAGAGAGCAATGTTGATTGGTTGCCTCCCTCAGCAACCTGGCTGTGGATCCGCAGGTTAAGGGTTTTAAGGAACCGGAAAAAGAGGTATGTGGAAGTGCTGGCGAGCAAGTTCAAAGTCTCTTGTAACCTGTCCACATATGGTAAAAGGGCGTCAACCCTGGACCTTCCTGGACAACAGAACCTGGGGCTTCCCGAAGTGTTCATTCAGGTTTTATCCTGGAGGCATGGTCCTTTGGTTCCACTGTGGGGCTGGGACAGGAATGACTTTGGTTGCTGGGCAACCAAAGGCCAAACTTCTCTCCTTTGCCTGTGCTTCAGCAGCATGACTGTGGACCTGGTCTGTTGTCCCTGAAAAACAATTCAGCTCTTCATCAAACAGATAGGACCATTCTAAGCTGGCTCTGTAGTTACAATGGTTATACAAAAACAGAAGATAATATGTACAAATTCTTTTTATATAGCTTATTCACATAGATGCTTAGAACAATAATTTTAAATTAAAAAGCAAAAATAGAAGGAATTGAAAGTTGCAGTTAATTCAAGTCAGAAATGCACAAATAAAGCATCCTTCCTAGAAATGTGGGGAGTTCCAGCTGTCCACTTATGTCAAATACAGTAAAAACACTGAAAGGTCACCCAGCCTTGTCTTTCTCACTAGAAAACTGAGTTAGAGTCTTCAATATACCCTAATAATAATTTACTTTGTAAATGCCAAGTATATTTAGGAACAGGAGACCATGAACTAGGATGATCGACTGTCTCCATTTGCCCGGGACTGTCCATCTCTTTCAGTCCAGAAAATTTGTTTCTTCTCTGGAACCAGAAACCACTGTACTCATCCAAGCATATTTTTTAAAAATTGTTTTGCCATGTCTTTGGTTTGGTGCCCAAAAGCCAAAAATTTAACTTATTTTGCTTCTTATGGTCTTTCTTGAGGCAGTGAATGGTAAGTCCTGGTTTGACTGGAAGAGAGGGATGGGATTAAAGGGGGGGAAAGGAAAGGCCACGGCAGCGCAGCTCAGCTGAGTACCTCCCCAGTACTCCGAGGGTGTAGGTTTGATCCCCAGTCAAGGTGCACACGAGAATCACCGATGAATGCAAAATAAGTGTAACAACAAACCTCTCTCTCTCTAGATCAATAAAGTAAAAAAATATTTTAAAAAAAGAAAGATTGCATGGAAGAGCCAAAAAAAAAATTCACAGGAAGCACAATTCTCCTCTGCTTTCAAATCTCCAAATCCATGCAGAGGAGCATTATTCCCAGCCCTGGAAATCGCTGGGCTTATGTCGGGCCCCAGGCGCCCTCCTCTCCTCCTCCGGGTCTCCTCCTCTCTCCTGCCTAAGGCTAAGGAAGTTTACATAATCCGGGCAGGTGAGACTCTACTTTTGTTCCCAAATCAACTGTTCACGACAGACTTTTTAAACAATACTTAGGCTTTTGATAGGCAAAGAACCCAGACTTTCTTACAAAAAGCCTTCCTTCCCCAAATGCCCTTTTTGCCAGGAACTTCATAATACCTGTTCCAATTTTTTCTTTCTTTCTTTTTTTAATTGATTCTAGAGAAAGGGGAAGGGAGGGAGAAAGAAAGGGAGAAAAACAGCGATGTGAGAGAGAAACATCAATTGGTTGCCTCCTACACATGTCCCAGCTGGGACAAACTCATAGTCCTGGCATGTGCCCTGACCAGGAATCAAACCATCGATTTTTTGTTTTGCAGGATGATGCCCAAACAACTAAGCTACTCCAGGAAAACTCAAAAGCTAAGCAGAGACATTTTTCTCTATGAATTTCTGCTATAACAAATAATAATAATAGCATTATGTTTTGTAATAATGGTACTTTGTGGGGTTTGGGTGAGAATTAAATGAGTTAATGTGTGTTCACTGCCTAACAAGTTAGTACAAGTGTGTGCTAGCTAAGCACTGTTGTAAGCATTTTACATGTGTTTCCACAGCTTCATGAGGTAGGTACTGTTATTATTCTCTTGTTACAGACGAGGACACAAAGTAAGGTTATGCAGGCCACAAGCTGGTCAGTGACAGGGCTGGATTTCGAGCCCAGGCAGTCAGCTTCCAGATCCTGCTCACTACACAACACTGCTTCTACTTCTCTGAGAGGAAATAAAGGAGCTGCAGGAAATCCCACAGAAAGAATTAGAGGTCAGCATTTCAAAAAATTACTGCAACACCCAACTATGAAATGCATGAGAAAAGTAAGATAAACTGATGGATAGACGCAAGGATGGATAGCTGGATCAATTATGTGATGAAGGAAGTAGAATGGTGAGTATACAAGTGGGCTGTGTTTTGGGGTTTTTTTTTGCAAAATTCTTTCAACTTTCCTACATGAAATTCTCCTTAATAAAATGTTGAACACTCTCCCCCAAATATTACTGCAACATGTTTGTACCCTAACAAGAGCCATTCAAGTGATTCTGTGATTCTGCCTAATTTTCAAATCCTGCCCAATTCAGCGTGCCCCACAAAGAACAGCACACATGTAGTCGCTCAGGAGGACAGGACAGATGAAGTGCTACGGGACTCTCAAAACACTAGGCATCACAGGGGGCTGGCCTAGAAACCTCACGAAAGAAGTTTAAAAGTGTCCCGGAAGAATGCCACTGTGAGTCCCCTTCCTGTAGAGTGTGGCAGGCAGAGAAAAGGGGAGAAGCAAGGCCAACTTACTGTGTTTGGGGCACAGGAGAAGGCCCCTGTGCTGACGGTCAGCGAATCAACAATTTTAAGGAGGGAAGTTAGAAGCTGAATGCAAGTTATTTGTGAACATTTAGATTGTATACTTTTGAGAGACTCATATTAATATAATAAGGAAAGCTAACAATTGTTGAATGTTGGTTATACACACAAGAGTGCCCTAAACACTTTGTATATTAAAGAAATAAACGCTTTATATATATATATATATATATATAAATATATAACTCATTAAATCCTCTCACCAGCTCTACAAGGGTAGGTACTGTTATTGTTCCCATTTTACAGATGAGGTAACTAAAACAGTGTAAGTAACATGCACAAGGTAATATAGCTGGTAAAGGATGGAGCTAGAATGTAAAATTAAGCAATCTCATTTCCATTCTTGTGCACTTCACATTCCCTTACCTTGCCTCTTGTTAAGGCTGTAAGTAGTTAATTCATAGCCTTTTTCTTTTCCTTTTTAAAAATTAATCTTTATTGTATTTTTGCCATTAACATTTAGTCTTTTTATACCTCCCCCCCTTCCCTCATAACCCTTTTCTTTTCCCTCTAAATTTAGAGCCAACTGAGAAGCAGACACAGGAGTTTGAGACACAAAATATTAGCTCTATTTCTAATGAAAGCTAAAATGAATGATGTGCAAGCAAGTGGACTTGCTAATTGTTGATGAACTAATCAGACTTACCTGCTCAGTCACAGGCAGCAAAAAACAGTTGCAGACCTCAACCAGAAGTACAGAGCGTATTCTACCAAGGCCATGGCTTGGCAGCGACTGAAAACCAAAATGACTCCTCTCTGCAAGTAGGCACGTCCAAAACATGCAGTCATGGCTGACCCGCAAATGCCTTCCCGGTGCCCTCTTCCAGACTCACCAGTCAGATAAATCATCTCCCTCCCTCAGGGCAGGAAGGAGTAAGAGAGAAAGGCTCACATGTCCTCTAATGAAAATTCCTCCCCACTGGAAACGGGTTGAATAGGAAATAAGTACATTCTCACCTAGCACCTCTTAGTTATTAAATTCGGCTGTCTAAGAAGAAAAAAATTACTTGAGTATGCACACACACACACACACACACACACACACAGATAAACACACACAAAAAACGTGAAGGCTTCCCAGAAAGGGTACATAATATTTGAAACTGACATACCCCTAGGAGAGACTGGAGGATAGAAATCAAAGAGGAAGTACACACCATCTGATAGAGATAATCCACTGAAAGCACTAAACACTTTCCGTGACTCACGGTAAGTGGTCAGTTAATCTTCTTAGCTCCCATCCTCATTATTACTGTTCTGATGGTTGTCCTGTCCTCAGCTACAACTCACTTTTGGTGTGAAAACTCAGAGTGAAATCATTTAAATGGATTCCTGGCCAAGTCTTGTCCAGCAGACAGAAGCATTTTACATTTCATAACCCCGAATTTTTTCAAAGTACTTTAACATATTATCTTATTTGATTCCAAGGACAACCCTGGTAAGGCAGATATTGCATTGGAAATTGCATTTTGCTCAGCAGTTAGATTCTAAAGTAACATATAAGGTAAAAAAAATCAAACATAATAAAAATTAGTCACAAAGCCCTTAAATTTGTCCTCACAATATGCATGCATACCATCTCTCTTTTTTTAATTGCATTTTTTCCCTTACCCTCATACCCTCCCCCCCCCGCCCTACCCCCACCCCATAATCGCCACACTGTAGTCCCTGTCTGTGAGTCCTTTTTTTTCCATCCCTCCACCCCCCACTTTCCCCACTACTTAGCTGTCGTCCTGCTCTCCATCCATGAGTCTGTCTCTATTTTCCTTGTTAGTTCAGTGTGTTCATTAGATTCCACATATGAGTGAAATCATATGGTATTTGTTTTTCTCTGACTGGCTTATTTCACTTAGCATAATGTTCTCCTGGTCCATCCATACTATTGCAAAGGGTACAATTTTCTTTTCTATGGCTTAGTATCCCATTGTGTAAATGTCCCACAGTTGTTTTATCCACTCATCTACTGATGGACACTTGGGCTACTTCCATATCTTAGTGATTGTAAATAATACTGCAATTAACATAGGGGTGCTTATGTTCTTTTGAATTAGTGTGTTTGGCTCCCAGAAGTGGGATCACTGGGTCAAAAGGCAGGTCCATTTTTAATTTTTTGACGTAGCTCCATTTCTTTTTTAATCCTTTTTTAAAAACACCCTTTTTCTTAATTGAGTTTGGGGGGGAAGAGAGAAAGAGACAGAGAGATATCACTTTTTTGTTCCACCTATTTATGCTTTCATTGGTTGTTCTTGTATGTGTCCTCATGGGGATTGAACCTGCAACCTCAGCATATCGGGACAATGCTCTAACCAACTAAGCTGGTTGGCCAGGGCCTCTTCCTTAATCTAAAAGCCTGCTTTTCCTCCATTGTTAGACAGATTGACTCTAGATGTAATTGCTGGCTTGCACTTAGGCACCATGTCCTACAAAAAGTTAGGGTGGTATGTTTAAACACTGAGATCCCATCCCATTTTCTGCAGCAAGATGCTTAGCTTACACTGTAAATGGCAAAAAGGAACTGAGACTGTGAAATGTCTGACTTCATGCCACCCTTGCTTCATTTCCCCGTGTCTCATGCTCATTGACTGGAATTCAGAACAATTTAGCATTTAATTGGTCATATTCTCTCTCTCAAACACACACACACACACACACACACACACACACACACACTTCTGGAGTAATGTTTGAGTAAACTAAACAGACATATAATGTCTCCACTAGATTATCATAATCTGATGTTTACAGTTTCAAGTGACTTAGCCACTGTCACCAAGCATCAAACCCCAGTTGGCTGACCTCTGTCCTATCCTCTTTGAATCCTACAACACCACATCCTCCCATTAACTTGCTAGTGTAACTGAGGCCGCCTTTACGAGTTCGGAATTATGTATTTGCCTAATCAGACCCAATCTGGGTAGATGGCAACTTCTACACTAATTCACACTAGTGAAATCCTAGTGTGGATTTAGAAAAATGTTAAAATTAGTCCACCTAGACCAGAGCTCAGCAAAGACATAAGGCACATGTCCTTGCTCTTGTGAAAGTGCTATCATATCTTTAATGACTATTGTCAAGACCTCTCATCCACAAGACTGAAAAATATCCTGAAAGTGAAAAAGTGATTTACCAAGTGGCACTACAGAGTAAATTGTTTCACATTTGTTAAGTTCTGAGAACACAAAAATGATACCTAGCTCAAACAGATGGAAGGAACAGTGGTCTCAGCAACTTCATTTTTAAATATGAAATATGACAACTATTGATATATATCAAAGAAAAAAAGAAAGATAGCCTCATGAAAATATGACTGCTATAAAATCAGCAAAACTGTAAGGTAATAATGGCCACCATTTTTGATCACTCCAAATACATAAGAAACCTTCATATTGTGATCCCCATTTTATAGCCGAGAATACTGAGATTCAGAGAGACCAAATAACTTCAATAAATTTCATACTTAGGAAATGGCAGAACGAGGATTTGACCATAGGACAATCAGATTCAAAACCCATGCTCTTTCCGAAATATTACTCTACATCTCAAATTATAAACATTTCCTAGCAAGGAAATCAACTTTGAAAATACAGTATAGCTATCTCTTGCATGGTAAGTTTTCAGCTTTTATAACTTAATCAAGTTTCTTCTCATACTTCATCTCATTTACATTAAGAATCTTTTAAAGCAACAGAGAAATAAATGTAACCCATTAAGTATGTATATTGAATAGACTGTGCCAGAACAATGGTTCCCTAAGTGGAGGATGGATTGATTCACTGACGGTGTCCTGAGCAGCCTCTTCAAGTTATTCCTGGGGCCCCGTGGGTGGAGATGGTAGAGCGGTTTCAGTTCCCTACCTTGAACGGTAATATAAACCAGCAATATCAGAGTAAAGGAGTCATCAAAGTGCTGGAGGTCTGAATGACAGATATCTTGAAATAGCAGAGATCTTAAATCAAGACAAAGGTGAAATTAAGGTTTAAAAAAATCTCTAAATTTTTAAACAGTTACTCAAAAAGATCTGTTGGCTAAAATTTTGAAATGATAGTTATAATAGTACAATTTCTCTCTGTCCTCTCTTCCTCTCAGCTAAATTTTTAGTGGTGGTCTTTATATGGGCAAATACAGAGTCGATCAGATATTTCCGAGTTCAATGTCAAGACTAAGACTAGGAATTAGTCTTGTCTTTTAATCCAATCTATTAACTCCTGCACTCAATTCCCTCCAGCAACAAGAGCAACTTTATCATACCGTCATAATTCCTGATGTATGTGGAAAGGTGATACTGTTGAAGCACCATCAATAAAGCAGATGTTTCACAGTGTTTGTGATTAATTCATGCTGATCTAGATACCACCTTGCTCTTGTAACCAACATTTACATTTGCAAAATGGTACAATTTGAGAGATGGTTTACTGGTATAATCTATAACAATGGCAAAGAAAGAAACTCACTGGGCTATACAAAAACTAAATCAAAGCCCTGGCCAGCTAGCTCAATTGATTAGAGCATGATCCAGATACGAAGGTTGTGAGTTTGATCCCAGGTCAGGGTACATACAAGAAGCAGCCACTGAATGCATAAAAAAGCAGGACAACAGAGTAATGTTTCTCTCTCACTCTCTCTCATTAATTTTAAAAAACATTGAGGGAAGTCTAAATCAACAGGGACCACACAAACTAGATAATAAATGTGAAAAAGAATACATTAAGTGTATAACACCAAAGAGTTTATTATCTTGATCCCAGTTGGAGGGCAATGACCAAATAATCTGAGATTTTCCTTCTTTTCTTCTTTTCTATATTAAATAGTAGAATCTGCATGAATATTTCTCAGTGAAGACATCTAAACTCCTAGTTTCATATGGTGAATGAACATTTAAATGATTTGTTTAACTTTTAAAAAATGCTTTGTTTTGGTTAAAAGAGAGAGAAAAGAACATGAGATTCTAATCACTGTTCACAGACTTACCACCAGCGTAGTCTGAACCCAGCCCTAGGTGAGGTGGTAACGAGGGGTCTCAGAGGAAAGCTCATGGAGGGTCCTGGAACATGCTGACAATACAAAATACTGATCCTTTTCAAAGCTTTAGATTTTGCTCAGTTTTCCCCACCAACACTAGTTTAAAAAGTATTTTATTTATTTATTTATTTTTAGAGAGGGGAAGGGAGTGAAAAAGAGAGGGAGAGAAACATCAATGTGTGGTTGCCTCTTGTGTGTTGTCTATCAGGGGCCTGGCCTGCAACCCAGGCCTGTACCCTGCCTGGGAATTGAACTGGCGACCCTTTGGTTTGCAGGCTGGCACTCAATCCACTGAGCCACACCAGCCAGGGGTAGAGTGTCTTTCTATAATAGAGCCCTTTTATTTTCTTAGTAAAATATTGAGAAGTGGAGAGTCATTTAGTTAGATTTTAGTATTAAAGGTGATCATATTATCATGTATTGAATATCTTTATTTAGAAACACAATCAATTTACTGTGGTTTCTACATTAAAATTACTATTGGTGGGGGCCCAGGCTGGTGTAGCTCAGTGGATTGAATGTCAGCCTGGGAACCAAAGGGTCACCAGTTTGACTCCCAGTCAGGGCATATGCCTGGGTTGTAGGCCAGGTGTAGGTGCACACGTTGATGTTTCTCTTCCTCTCTTCCTCCATCCTTTCCCTTCTAAAAATAAACAAATAAATTTTTTTTAAAGAAAGATACTCTCACAAACAAAGATGCTCTCAGTGCAATAGATTGTTTTGCAAGGTAGTGATTCCTCTTACTCTGGAAAAACTGAAGCAGCAGCAGGCTGACGAAGATACTCTAGAGAGGTTTTCTCCATTAGGTGGGAGGTGGAGCTGACTTGGTATTTCAGTTTGGGAGGACTTTTCAACTAATTTCACAATAGAGAGAAAACATTCCAGAAAATTCAGTTATACTGTGAACCAATGATGTGTCTTTACTTTTTTGATCTCTAATAAAAGAGTTTTTTTGTTTTCAAAGACAAGCAAAAGTTTATTTAGAAGTCACACAAGTGGAAGAGGTGAGCCAGCTGGGCTGCGTGGGCCGCTGCAGCTTCGAGAAGGAAAGGCAAAGGGAAGGCCTAAAGGAACACCGCGCAGGCAAAGGGTGGGAGGGAGATTCAAATACATGCTTTTAACATGGAGTTTATAAAAGCCTTTATTATAAAGAAACTGAAGAAAATGAATTGGAAGAAAAACAGCCCCCCAAACTCTTGCGAAAAACCCGATTTGCTCAATTAACAGTCTTCAAGTTTCCTCATACCCACTCCCATGGTTCTACGTTGTGATTTATTAGGCAAATCATTTTCTTCATCCCCTTTGTGCTCAGCAATGTTAGGCAGAAAGGGACTTACTAAGGCATCATGACTACGGATCATTTGTGGGTGCGCTGGCGCTCCAAGGAGAGACTAACCTGAGCTAGGAGGCTCGGGGAGGGTTTCGCGGAGGAGCTGGAGAGCAAAGAGGCAACGGGAGTCGGGAGTCCTGGGCGCGGACAGCAAAGCTCCCGGCGACCCCAGGCACACGCCCCCTGCGGAAAAGGGTAAAGGGCAAAATGTGCTGTCGATCTTTTGGAGAAAACTGAGCCTCGCTTACCGTCTGTGGAGAGGAGAATGGAAGGGATGGGGGGAGGAAAAGAACCGAAGCTCCCCTCTTCAGTGAGACCAGCACTGCCTGCAGCTCCCGTTGCCTGCTCCCGAAGAAGCCTTCTAAGTGCCGAGCCCGCGGAAGCGGGCGGGCGCGGGCCGGGCGTACCCGCCCGGGTTGGCGGCACTCCCGTCCGTCTGCCACCTTGGCCAGCTCCCCAGAGTCCTCAGACCCTCCTTAAGACCCCACAGGGCCGTGGCCTAACTAGAGTGTAGCAAACTTGCCCTGGTTCCCAGAGACCCCAGGTCCACACCGCGGGCACTGGTTTCGCGTCGAGAGCGTCCCTGGATGCGGCAAGTGGGACGCCGCCGCGCCCCCGATGCCCTCTACTCCCACCGGGGGTGCCTTTTGCGGGTGGGCTTCCTCCCTAATTAATTCAAATTCTCTCGCCCCTAGGCGCGGGGCGCTAGAGTCCCACAGGCCGAGCCTTCCGGACTTGTGCAACTGTGGACCCGGCGTGGGAGGGGGCGGGGGCGCCCGTGAGGACCGACTCGCGACATCCTTGCGCTGTGGCGGGGCCTCTGACCCACAAGATGATGGCGCTTGGGGCCTAGAACTCCCGCCTTCTTTCTTTCCCTCTCAGATCACGAGGCCAGAAGGGAATCAAGCTGTCGGTCCCAGCAGAACCGCCCTGTGGATTAGGGCGCCGCGGGAGCCGGGGGCCGCTGCCCGGGGCCGCGGGGTTGCCCTAAGGCTAGTTCTTTACCCTTCCTGGAGCTGAGTCCCGCTCGGGCCAGCGCTTCTGTGTTTGTCTTTTTTTTTTTTTTCTTCTCTCCACTCGTTCCAATATTCCTTGCTCCACTGTCAGTTTTTCCCCCCCTGCTCAAGTGGGACATCTTTCCTGGGCGAAGGACAGTCCCCCCCCACCCCCGAGTATTTCCATAGCTTACACCTGGACTGCGGAGTGACCTTGGGGAAGTCTTGGAACCTCCTGGTCTTTTGTGAAAAGTGGGCGAGGGTGTTCTCTAGGTCTGTTTTCCTGAAGATGCTTCCGAAATTCAGCCCCGGAGGATTCGGACAAGGGAATCAAGATATTCCTGCTCCCTCCCCACCTCGCCCAAAACAGGATGGAGCAGTGTACATAAGCCCAAAGTCACCTAAAAAAGAAGAACTTTAAGTACGAGTTTTATATTAAAATGGGGGAGGGGACTAATTTAATTCTTATTTTGAAAACTTCTGATGTGACACACCACTTCGGGAAGTAAAAATAAGATAATGTTTTCTTATGACTTCTTGACTGATTTTGCAACACTTCAAATTTTGTTCTGTGTACCGCCAACCCCCCCCCCCCCACTCGCCCCCCACCCCCGCGGCCTTGGCTGATTTTGCCCCCGGGAGCAAAGAATGGCTCGCACATTCCTAAGAGGGCAAGGGGAGGGGGTGGCGATGGTTAAGGGAGAAGTTGGCTCTGGGTGTAACTATGCCAACTGTTGGAGGCAGGCAAAGGGAGGGTGGTCTTTTACGCGGGTTTGGGATCTGGTTACCTCTAATTCGCCCCAGAGGCCGTGTCTTGTGCTAATGGGAGTCTGTCAACGGAGGGCTCAGGTTTCCCCACTTGCCGGATAGTGGAAGCAAAGGGGCAAACGGCAAAGTAGACCGCTTAGCCAGAAAGCAACGCGCCAGGCCTCTGAAGCTGGGGGTGCGAGCTCAGGGTGGGTGGTCACCGCGGGCCTCTCCGCAGGCCGAGGGCGTAGAGGAAGAGCTCAGGACCATGAGGAGACTCCAAGTTTAAAAACCCCACCTCGGGCCATTCTTTCACGAGGCAGGGGGCTGGAATACGTCCAGTGACCTCTCTTAGAAAAAACTGCTTTTCACACCTAAAACCGAATTGCTCGAACCCAAGCCAATTACTGCACGTATGTGAACCCAACTGTTTCTTTGTCTAGAAGCCATTAAAAGAAAATCTCCTTACGTGTTCTTAGTTCTTAACAGTTTCTAAAAACAATTTTTTTCCCACTGACACCAACTTACCTAATTCAGCAAGCAGACTCCTCGTTCTCATTGCAGAGACATGGAAATGAAGAGAGTCAAAGAACCCAAGCAATTTGTGTTCAAGGTCACAGTCAGGAAATGCCTAATCCCTGCTCAGGACCCTCTCTGCAAGGCCTCTTTGATTCCACAGCTTCCTGTCATCCCCTCCCATGAAACACACACGCAAACACACCCAGGACCCGGTCTGGGCACTCCGAGAATGCCCTTTTAGCCTCCTCACCCGCCCCCAGCGAGGAGGAGTCCACTCACTCCTTCTGCTGCAGTTTGCCACCAGCACAGGTACAGGTGGGGGCTGATGGACACAGGCTCATTCTCCTCAGGACAGTTCTTCAAGGGACCCACGTTAAAATGATCCCACCCCCAAACACACACACACACACACACACACACACACACACACACACCAGCCTTTCCTGTTCCCCTTACTGCCAGCACTCTTTTTATAAACCACGTAAAATATAACTCTTAATTGCTTCCAAGTCGATGTTTCCTCATCACTAAACTTTACTGCTTCTCAATATTTAAGACAAACTCCCCTCGAAACTCTGTCCCTTGCAGGCCAAAGAAAGCAGCTTCTGGAGATGTTGCCTGTATGTCCCAGGCCCAAAGGATGAGCAAGAGGGTCTGCGGGTTCCGAGTCTGAGAGGCCTGCGAGGGCTGGGGTTGGACCCTTGGAGAATGGGGAAGTTTTCATCTGCTCGTCGCCCCCTACAGGCCACGTGTGTCATTGCAGCGAGAGCCCTGCCGGGCCCATGCATGCATTTTGCTTGTTCGTATTTTCTTGGACCTCTGGATCCACTCTCCATTCCCTGAGGAACTGCGTGCGCGACTGCGTCCCCACTCAGGGAGTCGGCCCTGGGATGCTCTAAGGATCACAGGCCTCGGAACTAGACTGACTTTCTAGAAATGAGTATCGGAGAAAATGGAAACCAGTTCAAATTCGTATGCAGCCAAAAGCTAAAAATCCTCCCCATTAAAAAAACAAACAAACCGCGTCCTCCTTTTGTTATAAATAAACCTGCCTAAGTGGAATAAAAAGCGGGTGTCAATCGTGTTGCTTTTAAATCTCAACGTAAGAGGGGATTTCAGTGCCTTTTGTCGCGGTACCCGCGAACGGTCATGAGTTTCAAGCTCTCCCCCACCCAGTGCTAGCGTTCATTGTAAATATTTGCATTTTCCTCTCTGCTCTAAACATTCGTGGTTTAACAAGCTTAAACCAAAAAGAGCTTTGCAGAGGGGTACGTCTAGGCCTATCTCCCAGACATCTACCGGACTTTAAACAGCTGCTGCCAGTTTGAGGTCTGGATACGAGAGTCTCCTGTCTTCCAAGAAATAAGGAAGAGGGCTATCTCCAAGCTAGTCCAAAGTTAAGAAGTAACTGGACGTTGTCAGCGGTTCTCTCCTCCTCTCCACCCCACCACCGCCTATGGCATTGCTGAGCCCTGCGGATCTTAAGCGGCGCTTGTGGCTGAGTGGCAAGCTGCGGGCGCAGGCTCGGCCGGTATTGCTGCTATGCGCGGAAATATGAGTGAGTAATTTTATAAGTAACAAAGGATCAGGAATGGAATGAGGCCCCTGTTATCCAATGTCATTTAGAAGCCTTGGATCAGCAGCTTCTTGAGGCTAAAAGTGAATGCAAGAAGCCCTGCCTTTCCCTTTTCCCAGGAGTGTCAGCTATATTTAGAAATAACCTCTACGTGTTTGCACAAATCATGTACCATTTGCTGTTTGTGTAAAAACCGATTAGCCAGACACAACTGTGAAACAACTTGTTACTTTTATAGCTGCAACACACAAACAAATTTAGATCCGTTTAGTTTTCCTTGTAAAAGATTAGAAGAGACCCGCCCGGGAGAATGTGTGGTCCAGAAGCTCTGCTCCGAGGTTACTGTTGCTCTTCTCCGCAGGCAGCGGTTATCAGGTTCCTGTTTATCAAATCGATCTCACCCCCAGCAGCCTGTTTTATTTTAGGACCCTGATCTAGAAGGAACGTGTACTCAGACACAACAATGTTTCCCGTTTACCAGGAAAAGATTCTGTATTCGTGAGGGTCTTTCAAAGTGGTTCCCTAGTCCAGGCCGACGGCAGAGAAACGAGGCTGCGATTCGAAGGCTCTCCACAAGCAGGCGAGGTGGACGCCGGCGGCGCCAGGGACCGTGGCCGTGTTTTGCGAATAGGACAAACGTAGGGCCGAACTGACAGTAGTGCCACCCGGCTCCAGCTTTGAAAAGCGATTTCGCATAAGTAATCGTAACAGCTAAATTAATTACAAAATAATTAGAATTGATGCCATTTGAGGATATGTTGGAGGTGGTGGGAACCGGCCTCCGGAGTCTAGATATTTCATTTGTACCTTAATACTTTTAAGGTTGCAACAGCTAAAATGAACATTAAAAATAATCTACAGGACAGCTCCCCATTTCTGCCCTATGACCTCTCACTTCGCACAAACCAAAGCCTAAGGCGTACGTATCTTTTTTTTTTTTTAAGTAAAAAAAGGGGGGAGCGATATGCATCTGTTTTAAAAAGGGTACTAAGGCCACACTATTCCCTGGCCTTCAGAAAGACTGAGGGTTGGAGAGGAAGCATCCGAAGGAACGCTTCAGAAAACTGAAATTATGTTGTAGATTGCCATGGAAAAGAGGTATCTTATTTGAAAATGTTCTTTAAGAATAAAACTATGTTATGAATCAGGTTTATAGAATACAACTCCACTGCAAAACTCAAAATGCCATAACATACATTTAAAAATCATCTGGAATCAAATTACAATCAAAATAAGTAATTCCAAAAACCTAAGTTTAAATGCTAAAATAAGGGATGTTTTGTAATTTACATTTTGAAAGGATAATTTTAAATGAGCAAGAACTCTCATTTGGGAAATTTTCATTGTGCAAAATATAAGTCGATTTTTAAAAATTTAAAAGATTTAATTTAGAGTAAGATTATTTTTTAATAGCTTATTTTACCTACAGAACTATCTGGTCATATAGATTTAATGAGTTGATATGAACAAGATCATTGCCCACATTCGGAGTTTGTGTAAAAATTAAAAGAAAAATATTAATACGATTTAAATTAACATGTTCTTTCCTGTCGCCAGTTAAATTTTTCTTATGGTCAAATGATGAATTAGCTAACTTGTCAAATTTCTGGGAAAGAGGAGATGCAAATACCATTTTAAAACCTTGTCCTTTGCCTCAGACACCTAAATGAAACACTAGGCTGAGCGTTTTAAAAATTTATTTACAAAGTTGTGTACAACACGATGGAATAACATTTAGAATACATATATATTCATTCGTATATAAACAGACTTTTATAATAGAATGACACTTCTCGCCTTTTGAAAATTTTTATATTTAAAATCTCCCAACGTCTCTATACATTTTCTCACATAAAACTGTGGAGAGTGAACCTTCAAAAAAAATGAAAGTTCAGAGCTCTAAATCTACTGAATTCGTTTTTTCTTAAAAAAATAAAAACCCCAAAAGGAAAGTCAATAATTTTTATACAAATATGTACAAAGAATTTCCCTCCCATCCTCACGGTACTGAGAGCAGGCGCCGTCAGGGCACATTTTTGGAAAATTAGGTTTTCGGTTTTACCTGTACGGAAAGCTATTCCCGGCTGGCGGGCGCGCGCTGAGAGTTTGCTCGGACAGCCTAGGTGTGCGCGAGCGGGTGGAGGCTGCGGAGGTCGGTAGTGAGGGGTCGGAGGGAGGAAATGGAGGAGAGGCAGAGTCTAGGATTGGGCAGGTTGGCCGCGACCGGGGCGGGGCGCCCAGCGGGGAAGTGCAGCTGCCGCCCGGGCCCTGCGTCCCGGCCACCGCGCGTCCCTATTGCGCGGGCCACTTTGCTTGCGCTGCGGCGGCGGCAGCGGCGGCGGCAGAAGCTGCGGGCTGCAGAAACTGTCCGGAAAGCGGCACGCTCAAAATAGGCGCTATGGTGGCCGTCGTCCGGCTCAGCGATAGTGGCTGGTGCGTGGCCATGAGCGCCGCTGACTGCACTGTCCCGGGCTGCCGAAGGAAGGACTGAGCAGCTGCCCCACCGCCCCCGGTGCCCCCAGTTACCCCGGCGCCACCGGCACCCGCCGCCGAACCCCCGGGCGCCGCGGGCCCCCCGCCGATGATGTTCTCGATGCTGAACGACGGCCGCGCGCTAGGCTCGGACTTGATGAGCGAGGCCGTGGTGCCAGCAGCGCCAGCCGTGCCGGCGGCCGCCGCGGCAGCGCCCAGGCTGTTGAGCTGCAGCTGCAGGCCGGGGCCAAGCTGGGAGCCGAAGGCGGCCGCCTTGCGGCCCAGCTCGCCCGAGGGCAGTAGCGGCACTGCGGGCGGCAGCACCGGGGCCACCGGCGGCAGCGCGTACGGATACTGGAGCGCCGCGGCCGCCGCCGCAGCCGCCGCCGCAGCCGGGTGCGAGTAGGCGCCCGCCGCGGCCGCCGGGTGCAGGCCGTAGGGGCGGCCGTAGGGCCCCGCGGCGCCGGCGGCCGCGGCCAGGCTGTAGGCGCCAAAGCTCTGCATCATGAGCGCCGTCTGCTCGCGCAGGTGCTCCTGCTGGTGGCGCTTGAAGCGTTTCCGGCGCCGCAGGAAGCTGCCGTTGTCGAACATGTCCTCGGACTGCGGGTCCAGGGTCCAGTAGTTGCCCTTGCCGGGGTTGCCCGGCTCGCGGGGGATCTTGACGAAGCAGTCGTTGAGCGAGAGGTTGTGGCGGATGCTGTTCTGCCAGGCGGGGAACTTCTCCCGGTAGTAGGGGAAGCGGTTGCTGATGAACTCGCAGATGCCGCTCAGGGTCAGTTTCTTCTGCGGGCTCTGCAGGATGGCCATGGTGATGAGCGCGATGTACGAGTAGGGCGGCTTCACCAGGCTGTTCTTGGGCTTGCTCGGGGTCAAACTGCCCGCCGCCCCGCCGCCCGAGCCGGGCCCGCCGCCGTTCCCGCCGCCGTTCCCGCCGCCCTCCTCGCCGCCCGCGCCGCCCTTGCAGCCGTCGGCCTCGGGCGCGCCCGCCTCGGCCCCCGGCCCAGCACCGGCTCCGGCCGCCTCCTTGGGCAGCGCCACGGGCTGCTGGTGCGGCGGCTGAGGCTGCCCGTGGTGGGGCGCCGCCGGCGTCACCTCGTCCGCCTCGTCCAGGCGCAGGTCCGGCGGCCCCGCGGGGCTTTCGCAGCCGGCGTCGCTGTCCTTCTCTTCCAGCCCGTCGTCGCCCTCGCCCACCACATCGATGTCCACGTCCTCGGCCGTCAGCACCGTCTGGCCGGACATGTCGCTGGCGCTGCCGCCACCGGAGAGGGTCATCCCTCCTCGGGGTTGGTGGCGGCTGCGGGGAAGAGCGGCGGGCAATGGGGGGCGTCGGGAGCTGCCGCCGAGCTCAGGGGAAGGGGGTCTGGGCGCCCCCGGAGGACGGGGCAGTGGGAGAGGGGAGGGAGCGCCTGTGGCTCGGGGCCCTTCGGGCTGGGCTCACACTCGGCCGCCAGGCATCGCGCGGCGAGGGCGCTGCCGTCCGCCCTCGGCGGCCGCACTCCGCAAACTCCAGCCGTCCCCGGCTCTCCCTGCTGGGCGCTCGCTGCCGCTCCCCGCTCCGGAGGCTTCTCCACGCCGCGGCCCCTCACTTCGCCTGTCCCCGGCCTCTGGGCCGGGCGTGGAGAGCCGAAGCTGTGCGGGCGGGCCCGGGACGCCGGGCGCTGGGCAGCTCGGGAGGGCGCGGACAGGGGCAACCAGGGGAGGGGGTGTCAGGCCCGCGGAAGCCCCCGTAGTCGAAAGTCCGGTTTTAAGGACTGGCCTGATAGATTACTTTCTACTTAAAGATCCAGCGGGAGGCGGGGCCACGTGACCGCGCGTGACGTCAGGGCCGCGGCTGAGTCGGCCAAACTCAAGTTGGTTCAGGGAATTGTCAACAAAGGGACGAGGGACGCGCAACTCCACGCCGCACCGTGCGCCAGCATCCCGCGGGCATCGAGGGCACCCTGGCCTGCCCGCAGACCTCAGCTGAGGCTGGAACCCAGCGCAGGGGTCGAGGGAGCCTGCGGGTGTGAGTGAGGGAGAGTGGGTGTGAGCGAGTGAGGGCGTGGGCCTGGGAGTGTCCGCGGGACCTGGACCAGGCAGCTCCTGCTGCCCTGCCCTCGCCGCGCCTTCTCCCTTGCCCCTTCCCCCCTTCTACCAACACTTCTTGAGCAGGGACTGGGCAACTTAGAACGAGATTCCCATCCCGTCCCTCTTTTCAAAGAAAAACTTAGTCTGTTTTTTTTTTTTTTTTCTTTTTGATTCTTTTAGCTTTGAAGAGGTAGGGCTGCACTCCCGGCTCCATTTTGCTAATTAGACTTCAGACACCCACCCCTCCTGCCTCTGCCTGTATTCGGCGGAAACACCTCCTAAGGGGACGCGCTCTCCCTCCCCACAGAAACCTGACCACCGGCTTTGCCTTCTCGGCTTGAAATGGGCATGCTTATGTATATAAATATGTATTTTTCCCGCGTCCAGACCAGCATCAGCTGGGGTTCCCGAAGGTCAGAAAATGGCTATTGATTAATCTATTAGAATAGTTGCTGAGAGAAATAAAAACGGCGTAAAACAACAGGGAACCTATAAATAAAGAAGCCACAGCTAGCGGCTCCGAGTTGTTAAACGACTTAGCATGTGAAAAAATCGGAAATGAGGTGCTGGGGAAAGAGCCAAGATTGGCAGCGGCCTGGGTAAGTCGAGTGCGGCAGTAAAGAGGCTTCGGCCTGTAGGTTGGACGCCGCGCCCTCGCTGGGCGGGCAGAGGAACGCCCGGAGACGGCGACGCGACTTCCCAGCGGGCTGGGCAGGTCTTCTGGGACGGGGGGCAGCTTGGGGCTCGCCGGTGGGCTAGGCTCCCAGTTGCTAACTAACATGGATTCTTTCCTCTTAAGACAGATAAACCTTCCAAGATTTAACTTCCTCGGAAATCAGCAGCAGAACGGGTGGAAGAGGCGAGGATGCGGCCAGTGCACGCTGAGTTTCCCTGGCACGAAAAGTCAGTGATGGTAGGAAAGACTGGGGGTTGAGAGCGGGGTGCTGCAAACCGACCCCAAGTGCGTTGCGTTACTTGGGGCGCATGGACTGGGTACTTCCAAATAGTGCTTCTGACCTGGTGAATCCGAGATGCGCCACCTCTTCCCTTCTGCATTTTCAGGCCCCTCATAGCGAGCCGCGAGTCCCTGCCAGGTGTGGTGGGCTTCTGGAAACCAACCGAAGTCTGTCCGCTGAGGCCTGGGAGGGGAATGCCGGCCTCACCAGAGGAAAGAGCCAAGGGGAGGAGATCCGAGAGAAAATAATTAATGAAATATTTGCAGCAGACACCAGGACACTGATTTAGTTCCTTGTGGAGTGGTATTCTGATTCCCTCAGTCTGTCTCTCTCACCTGCAACCTCCTCTTTTCTTAGTCTAGACAACACACCGCCCCCCCAATGGTAAACTTTATTAGAGCCAGCGCAACACACACGGACTTTTCTCTCCGTTAGATACTTTCCTGGATGTCACACTAGCCCATTGGCTCCCCACCTCCCAGGAGTTCCAGGCTGCCGCTGGGAGAGTGGGGGCAGTTATTCCATCCCGAGACACTTGTGAAACTTTAAGGTCTTTCTGTACCTTAATAATTCCCCGATTGCACCTGACCCTAAAATGCATCTCTTGAGTCGATTCAGCAACCGCGCGGCTCTGGGGCCCGCAGGGTCCGAACCGTTTACAATGCCATCTAGACAGCCTCCCGCGAAACCAACCGCAGTGGCGAGCTGGCTGCTCACTGCCCACAGCTGCAGAGGTCGTGGCTGCAACTGTCCGAATATCCGAATTATCACAAAAGGAAGGTTAGAAGGACAAAAAATAAACAAGATTTTACAAATTTAGAAATTGCTTTTGCTCAGCCTCGGTTCCCAGCCCTAGAGGCTGCAGCGATCCACGCCGCGCAAGCCACGGTCCACCTGGGTGGCTGGGCGGGCATGAATGAGTGCAGCGTGTGTGTGCGTGTGTGTACACGCAGCGGAGGGTGGCAGCTCCAGAATCAGCCTTCCTCGGTCTTCCTGAAGTAGCCTATAAATGAGCCTAATTTCGATTCTGCTGCCCGCCAGGGCTGGCTCTCAGGACTCCCTCGGCGCTGCTGGTCGCTGCCTCACTTCCCCCGGCTGAGACCCAGCCTGATCCATCCGTTCCCCGGTGTCTCTTTGTAACCTCCCTGGGGGAAGGGTGGGGGGTGAACAACTCCCAGCCGCCAGTTCCATTTGTTGCGCTTTTTTCCTTCGACACAATAAAAGTCAAATTAATTGATTCATACCATTAATTACAGCACGTAGCATGAAAAGCAACGCTTCCCCTCGGTTAGAGATCTATTGTGCTAATCTCTTGTTCAATCAGTGTTACCATCTGATGCTGGGTCTGGCCCTTACAGAAACTTTTCGACTCGATTAGCTAAATGATGAGACGTACAGGACCTACTGGCTTCGGCCTCGACGTCTGGCGCGGGCCTGGGCCCATCCGCTAAATATCGATTTCCAGTGGAGGCAGCGGATTTCCCCGCTACCACTCCCGGCTGGGGAACCCGCTGCGGCTTCCCTCCTTCCAAGACTAGCACCCGCGCACCCTCTCCGGGAGGGAGGGAGGCGAGCAACTGCTCTGGTGGGAAGAGGGAAGGTCGTCTTGGGGGGAAGGGCCTGGGCGGGAGCTCGACAAGGCACAGGGTCCTGCCCTAGACCGACTAAATCCCAGGCTAAGTAAGTCCCGTTTGCCGAAGAATTGCATTTTATAGCTAAAAGCCTACAAGTCCTTAGGTCCCGCCAAACTTAGGCAAAAGAGAGATGGAAGAAGCAAGACGCACAGAAAGTGACAAAGCACTCGGAGGGGGATGTGGTAGAGGGAACGGAAATACTGGGAGGGGGGTGAAATGTGGCTCCGAGTCGCAGGTGGCTGCTGGGGGAGAGAGAGGGAGGGAGGGGTACACACACGTACTAGGAGGGAGAGTGACTACTTGGGCTACAAGCAAACTTCCCAGGAGGAATTGAAAGAAGATGGAAGCCAGCTGTCTCACCTGTTCAAATGTTTGAAACGGTTCAGCCAAAGGAGAGTGGGATGAGGCTTCTCCTGGGCCGGGCAGAGCCTGTGGTACCGAGCTGGGGACGCCACTGGTCGCGCCATCGGAGCGGGGGTTGGAGAGGGTGGTGGAGGGGGCGAGGGTTAGCGACGGCGATGGACGGGGCCGGGGTTCTAGCCACAGGGAACACGAAAAGTGGAATGCAGATCGATTGGAAGGAAATTGAGATGTCTTGGGGGAAGGGAGATTTTGTGAGCATTCTAAGGGATGAGATGGGGGGGCGGGGGGACAAGTGGATGGAACAATTTATGACGGAGAAGGGAAAATTGATTACAACTGAATTTGGGTTCTTAAGTGGTCAAAACGAAGGAGGGGCGCGGCCAGAGTGCTGGAGGCGGGAATGGCCCATCTTCCCGTCGCCAGGCCAGAGTAAACACGGGGGCCCCCTTCCTCCTCCTCTAAGTCAGGGACTATGCCAATGACTTGCATAAATCCTTGGCCCAAAATGACATAGAATCATGCCCGCACGTGGGGGCTCTTTTCTTAGAATCAGGGGAGATGGGACCAGGTTCTGCACGGTGATGGGGCGCTTTCTCCAGCGAGAGCAGCCACCCTCTACTGCAGAGGAAACAAAACGTGGGTGGAGCACATTTGGAGTGAACCCCGCTTCTCATCCCCCAAGAACCAAAGTCTGCTCCTTTCTGACAATCTTCATAGGTTTGTTAAGATATCATCAGCCTGTGCCTGGATGACGGCCACCAAGGGAGGTGGGAAGGGCTGAGATGATGCCCGGTCCCCAGGTCCCCAACCCACCCACATTATTTCACTTTTCACGTGGGTAGCATTTTCAACTCACCGCCGCCGCCACCACCACCCTTGCATAGCTCTCCAGATCTCTTCGGGGCCAGGGTAGGGGGGGGGTGACTAATTTAATGTTCATGTTTAGATTTGCATCTGAAAACTTCGGTTATTTTCAGGGTGTCTGCTATTCATGACCCATACCAATAAGTTCGTGTAAATGGCGAGAGACCAAAGGGAAAGGAGGAGAGAGAGAAGGAGAGAGAGGATGGTTTGGAATTTATTTATATTGGAAATGTATAAACATCCATTCTGTAAAAGGCAACACGTTTAATTAACGATGAGAGAGCAGTTAGGGGCAGGAAGCTAGTAAAATTGTGTGATAAATTTATGGCATTGTTAGCGTGCTTTTAATTATGGCTATTATGTTAATTATTTCACATTAGCATGGAGTTATCAGCAGCATGTCAGATTTAATCAAAACGAGCCTTTCTCTAGAAAATTGTTCTTTTCATCCGTGAGGAGAAAGGTCTCGGGCAGGACTGGGGCTTAAAAATGACTTGGCAATTGAAAGCTCGCATCTTTCCGACACGGTTTGGTGCGATGCAGCCCGGCCCGGCTGTCTGCTGGGTCCCTCCAGGCTAACGGCAGCTCGGCAGCTCGCGGAAGAGCCGAGGGCAGGGTTTTTAGGAATTCACCGTTTTCACCCCCTTCCGAGACTACACTTCATCATAAGGGATCATTCTGTCAAACAATATGATGCTGTTCATTTTTATCTGTCCCACATTACAAAACCCCCTTTCAGCCCGAGGAGGAGCAACAAAAGCCTGGGAGCAGCGCACTGGCCGCTGGCCTCCACGTCCTCACCCAGGCTCCAGAGAAAAAGGCGAGAAAGGCCGGGGAAAGCAGGCGGCGGGCGCGCGCCCCTCGCCCGCGCGCCCGCATCGCGGGTCCCCGGGTGGGGCCCGAGCCGGACACGCCTCTCCCAGGCCGGAGCTCATCCTCTGCTCCGTCTTGGGCGCAGGGAGGACGCGCATTTCCCTCACCGCTGGCGACTCGCCCACCCAGGCCACATCGATTTCTTAATCACCGCAGATCGATTTATTGGGAGCAAACGAATAGCTCATTTTGGAAACGTTTCAATTGTTGGGGCGCTGCCGCGGGAGGGTGCGCAGGGCCGAGGGGTCCACGAGGGAAGAGGTGTGTGGGAGACTGGGGGGTACAAAGGCCAAACGCTACTCGCCACTGGAACCTCGTGTATGTGCGCAAGGGGCCGCCGGCCACTGGTCCCCCAGCCCTTCGGTCTCGGGTGATTCCCAGGCCTCCTCGTGGGTTCAGCTCCCTCTGGCGGCGGGGCGGGCAGGAGCTCCGCGTCCAGCCCTCACACCTTGTCACATCCAGGCAAGTTCTCCCGGGTTTCTGATTCCTTTGTAAAGCGACTGAGTCCTGTTCCCGGGACCGGATCGGGTAGAGGACTCTCAGACCCTGGGCAGCTCGGGCCTTCCTCCCTGGCCTTCGAACGCTGCTGCCTCCGTGCCCCTGGGCCTGCAGCGGCCTTTCTGCGCAAGACCACTCCGGCCCCCGCCCTTCCCGGGCCAGAGCTGTGGACCTGCCAGCTGTTGCCTTATTTTTAGCACCATTCCATTCGCGCGGTTATATTTAACTCCATACACTTCTCTGAGGAGGTCACTGGGACGTCAAATTCTCTACATCTCCGCTTGGGCCCGTCCGCCTCGCCTAGGGGCAAACTGGAAAGCCCCTGCTTAAGAATCTTTGAGGTCTCCTGAGCTTGCCTAGGAGAGGAGAGGTTGATAGGTTTGGTTCCAGAGGTTCAGTCTTGTGGGGGAAGGGAGATGAGGGAGGATTCAGGCCTAGGGGAAGAAAGATTCTCAGCGTGGAGTATTGGGTCTTTTTTCTACTTATTCATGACTCAGAGCATCCAGATCACCTCTTACAACTCTGCGCTTCAGAAAGTTTATGATTTTTGTGTCCATGCAGGAATCCCCTCTCCTCCCTACTCCCAAACATATCCAACAAGATAATTACATTTGAATAGTATGTTGGCTCCTCAGTTCCAGCCCAGTCTTCTCTTGGTAAAATCTGAAGAAGACCAGGCCACTGGCTCAGTCATATCCTGGGGGAGGACCACTTGGGTGACATACAGCAACACCGAGTCCACACACTTCATTCATTCATTCAGAAGGTCAAACGGAATCTACAAGCGCTGTAAGAGCCATATGCCAACCATGCGCCAAAGGCACACACACAGATGTGACTTGACCTGGGATATTGAAACATACTTTTCAAATTAAACATTTTCTCTTTCTGACACTTTTTTTGTTTGTTTGGTTCTTTAAGAATTCATGTTTCTAGCACTTAAATCTTGGTTCCTTTTTATTTTTGCCTTTTTTTAAAAAAGATTTTATTTATTTATTTTTAGAGAGGGAAGGGAGGGAGAAAGAGAAAGAGAGAGAAACATCAATGTGCGGTTGCTGGGAGCCATGGCCTGCAACCCAGGCATGTGCCCTGACTGGGAATGGAACCTGCGATGCTTTGGTTCGCAGCCCACGCTCAATCCACTGAGTTATGCCAGCCAGGGCTCTTTCTGACACTTTTAAAGAAAGGACTCTGTTAACCTCGGGTCCTTGTGGGTATTTCTGGCTATTTCTCTCTCTCTCTCTCTCTCTCTCTCTCTCTCTCTCTCTCTCTCTCATTGATTTTAGAGAGGAAAGGAGAGAGAGGGGAAGAGAGTGTAACATCAATTCATTATTCCACTGACGTATGCATTCATTGGTTGATTCTTCTTGCCCTGACCACAGATGGAACCGAACCAGGCAACCCTGGCATATCAGAACCACGCTCTGACATAGCTACCAGGCCAGGGCTGGCTGTCTCTTTTTGTAGAGCTCCCTACAATGTATGGAAGAAGGAAGGAAGTCATACTCAGCTGAATTCAGGGGGAGAGGATATATAAGTATATGTATGTATATTAATTTACTCCTTTATTCCTTTATTGATGCTCTGTTGGACAGTTCTAGACTCTAGAAAGTGCTAGAGAGGGGAAAAAGTTAATCCCAAGGTTCCAGAGTGATAGGTACTATGGTAGGGAAGGCAGTACCGAACAACCCAGGGCCTTCTCAGTGGGTGGGGAAGGAGAAAGTGCGAAGCTTTCTAGCACAGAAGGTGACACTGATCAGCTAGCATTCACTTTAGGGGTTTTCCGGGAAGATTAGGGAGAAGTAAATTAGAACCTAGGATGTTTGGGGAAAACAAAGATACCTAACTGTACTTGTGGACAGCCAGAGGGTCCTCGTTCCCAAGGGAAACGGAATGGAGTGAGAAGGAAACAGATGAGAATTGGAAGAAAGGAGAAGTTACAGTGTAAAAATAGAACTTTGCTTAGAAATATTGGCTAGGTCCAGTATGACCCCTTTTAGATTACATGGGAGAAATTTTAAAGGAAAGGTAGATAAAAAAAAAAAGGGTAAAGATCCTGGGGAAGAGGCTGATGGGGACAACTTATTGAAAAGACAGATTGGTTGGACCCAACTGTGTTTCTAACTTTATCATATTAGTTCACCAAGGGTGAGGCACTGGAATTACAGGTAAATAAGAAAGTAGGCTCCACATTTAAAGTGTAACTGCACAAGGAGTTTTGATCTGTTTTGTTCACTGTTGTATTTCTAGCCTTCATCCAAGCACTGGGGGTGCTGGTGATGAAATACTCAATAAATATTGTCTCCATAACTGAATCAGTAAGCTACAGCCCCACTCTGATGGGTAATTTACTCAGTAAAGTCTGTAGTTAAAATGTGCTGTGATGAATTAGAAGTACTTCTCATAGAATGTTACATGGGTGCAGAGTAAACATACCGAACTCCCTGGAAAAGAGAAGAAGTGTGTAAGAAGGCTCCTCAAAGGAAAAAAATGCCTGTGCTGCCTTGAGCGGTGAGTAAGTGCTGTTAGGTGAATGAAGAAAGGAGCAGAGTTCTAGGCAGAGAACACAGTATGAGCCAAGACACAGGTATGCAGGACAGGAGGACCAGTGTATAGTTTAGTAGGACTGAAACAAGAGGTGGGGAAGGTGCTAGAGTTGATACTGGAGAGGCAGACAGAAATGAAATCATGAAAATTCTTGAATATTGTTGGGCCAAAGAGCCAGAAATTGATAAGGAATCATGAAAGGGTTTTAAATTTATGATTGGCATTGTCAAAGTAAAATTTTAGAATAATCCAAAGGCTAATGTGAAGGAAGTGAGACTGGAAGTAGTGAAGAGACTCAGTTATCTCAGTAAGAGGCAATGAAGGTGGGACTTAACTTATCGGCAGTGGGACTAGGGAAGAGGGGATGAAATGGAGAAGGACTCAGGAGGTGAAACTGATAGAACGAAGCGTCTGATTCATAACTCCCAGGTATGAAATTTGGGTGACTGAAGGACATGTTGGTACAAAAGGGAGAATACAAATGGAGGGACACCCTGTGGTTTCTTGCTCCTCAGTCACATGCCTGATTGCCTGCATAATCGCCTTAAATATCGGTCATAGCATGCCAGTCACTTCCCATATCAAAAACCTCATTGTTTACAGAAGAAAACCCAGGTGCTTTAGGAAAATATTTCAGGTGTCTATGATCTGGCTTTAGCTTTCCTCCTAGTTTCATTTGCACTCCATGCTCCAGCCCCATGGGACTACCAGCCATTCTCAGGACACTACAAGCCCCATCATATACCGGTTGTGTGACCCTAAGCACATTTCTTAGAGTCTCTGTGCCTTATTTCATCTGTAAAATAGGGATACTAGTTCCTTCCTTATGGGGTTGTTTTAAGAAGTAAGTATACCAGAAACACTTAAAAGAGTGTTTGACACATTTTTACAATTTTACTTATGGATGTTAGAGAGAGGAAAGGAAGAAAACATCAATGCATAATTCCACCCATTCATGCATTCATTGGTTGATTCTTACATGTGCCCTGACCAGGAATCAAAGCTGCAACCTTGGCTTTATTGAGATGACACTCTAACCAACTGAGCTACCTGTCCAGGGCCGACCCATGTTAAGGATCATTCCTCCCAATTTTTTTTAATGAATTGTGCCTTTGCAATACTTGTTTGTATTTTCTGATTGAGGGACATAGTCCTCGCCTTCTAGGAGTTTTCAGTTTGTTTGTGAAGAGCAAGAGAGGCAGACATTGTAAGCCCTTAAAGGTAGAGACTGAGAGGCTTAGATTATTATTTTACTCTAAAACTGACTATTGTAGAATTTTGAGCAGGGGAGTGATGTGATTGGATATGTGTTTTGGCAATGTCACTCTGCATCCAGCGTGGAGGTGGACTGGAGGAGAAGGTGATGAGCTCAGTTTTGCGAGTGCTGAAGCTGAGGCACTGGCGGGGGCCTCTGAGTAGAGGTAATCAGTAGGGGCGAGAGACTGGAGCAGTGCTGTCTGGTGGAACCACAGAAGTGGCACCACTGTGAGCCATGTATGTACTTCAGATGTCTAAGAGCTACACTAAAAAGGTAAACAGAAATGGATAAGTTGATTTTAAAGGTACATTTTATTAATCCAATATACCTAAAATATTGTTATTAAAGAATGCAATCAATGTATATAAAAATCACTGAGATATTTTTCCATTCACTTTTTTCTAAGTCTTTGAAATATGGTGTATTTTATCCTTACAACCATCTCAATTTGAACTAGCCACAATTCAAGTGCTCCATAGCCACATGTGGTAACTGCTATCATGTTAGATAGCTCAGGTCTGGAGCTTAAGACAGAAGTCAGGCCTGTAAATAAAGATTTGGGGGTCATCAGCGTTCAAGTGTGATAGCTCAAACAATGAGAGTGTATAAAATAAGCTCAGCAAATGGGACTATGTAGGATGTGAAAAAGGCCAAGGGAAGATCGGAGACAGGAGGAAGAAGAAGCCCATAAAACACAGTAAGAAAATAAATAAAGCATAAACTGGGCACAGGTACTGCCCCAGAAAGCAAAGAGGGAGTTTTGAGTAGTCAACATGGTCAGGTGTTTCTGAGATGTATTTATATTACGTGTAATTGTTGCATAGATGTGATTATAAGGGTTTGGCCATCTCTGAGGAATTATTTATATATAAATAAACTGCTGTTCAAACTCCGGCAAGGCCGTTATTGGGAGTAGATAACATTTTTTTCAGTCTGTGCATAGTTGCAAAATGTAATTGCTTGCTTTCACTCAGATATGCTTACTTTTTAAGTACAATCATATCTAGGGACTATTTTGTTCCCAGAAAGGTCAGAGTTTTGATAATAAATTATTTGGTTACCCCTTACATAGTAGACAGAACTTTCAACGTAGACACTCAGAAGCTGCCCATCCGGTTTTCTGCTGATGCATAGGGAAGTGATGGGAACAGGTACAGGTGCCACCTGCTGTGGTGTTAGCTGCCTCACAGTCAGATCAGGGCTTCTCTTTGCACTCCCCCGAAGTGTCCTGAAGGGAGATGGAGGCAGTATAACCTGCCGAGTAACCCTTTGACTGAATCTTCTTTGGGACCCAAAATACCTCTACACGTTCCTATCCCAGCCACAGACTTCCTGGGACAAAGTTATTTATTAAGCAGTTGCTGTGTGCCAGAGGCTCTCCTATTTAATTGACATGTGTTTATTTAATCCTTACAAGAATCTTTTGAGGGAGGGCCTATCATTTATCAAGTGCAGTTTGGTTTTGGAGCCCATGCTCTTACCCACGCCACAGCCCTGCTCTGTGATACCATCCTTTCCACCTGCCTTCTTTTCTGTCCTCATTCCCAAGTGCTTTCTCACTGGCACCCACGATCGAATGAAACCCTCCAGTGGGGGTGTAATGATGAAATACTTTTATAGTTTTAATATTAATTCAATTATGGAAGATGGTGTATAAAGAACAGATCTTTATTGCCTAGTCATGGCTGCATAGTTTGACATTTTGCTCTTTTATGGGATAAAGATATGTGTCAACAACCATTTTGTCCTATCTTCTTTTATTATTAAAGATGACTAATTTAAAAGATAACTTTTTTAGATAACTGATTTTGAAAGCCTCTCAGAACAAGTAGTCTCTTGGAAAAAATTGATATAGAATTTTTAATAACTACTTCAATTGTTATCTATTACATTATCCCAAAATTTAGCAACTTAAAATAATAAATGGTTATTTTTTGTCATAGTTTCTGTGGATCAGGAATTCAGAAGGGGCATAGCTTGGCGTCTTGCTCAGTATCTCCCATGAGGCTGCAGACAAGCTGTTGACTGGGCTGCATTCCTCTGAAGACCTGACTGAGGCTCACGCACACGGCTGCTGCAGGCGGCCTCCGTTCTCTACCAGGTGGACCTCTCTGTAGGGCTGCTTAAGAGTTCTTCTGACGAGGCAGCTGGCTCCCTAGAGCAGGTGATACGAAGGAGAAAGTAAGAGGGAAGCCACAATGTCTTCTCAGACAGCCTCATCCCATGCAATCACTTCTGCTGAGTTTGTTGGCCTCACAGAACAACTCTGATGCAACAGAAGAGTACACCATCTGAGAGGGTGGACACCAGAAGGTGGGGATCCCTGGGGGCCATCTTGGAGGCTGGCTACCAGAATCCACTCTCTGGTCCCTGTATGATTCATGTTACTCCCACATGCGAAATGTATTCACTTTATCCCAAGGTTCCAGAAGGACTCCTGTTATTACTGTGTCACCTCAAAGTTCAGGCTTTCATCATAAAAATCAAGTTCAAGTTCTCAAATGTAGTTCTGAAACTACAGCTCCTTGAGTACAGTTATCGACCTGAAGACATGTGAAGAAAGAGAGGAATTACCTTCCTCCACACATACCCAACATGTAATGATATGATAGGCATAGGAGAACTGCTATGCAGACACCCCTGTTCAAAAGGTGGAGTAGAGAGTCATTCAAAAATAAATGATCCAGAGCAATTTTGAAATCCAGTCAGGCCCTGGTTGGCGTTTCCTTGTTAGGGCTCAATGCCTGAGAATAATTTTCCATGGTTCTTGGCTCCACCTTCTGGATTCTTCTCCACACCCTCAGAATCATCCTTCCTTTCTCATGAAGGAGAGTATACTCGTATGTTTGCAGCTGATTAGTTTTCTTAGCCAGTTTCCTGCTTGTATAAGTTTGGGGGATCCAAAGGCCTTTTTTCATTTTGCACTGTTTATGTCCCTTTCAGTCCAGTCTGGTGATGTTTCTGCTCATATAATTCTCCTCTGCTGATATCGTTCCCCAGGTATCTTCTGTCATCCTCATGGACATGTATATGGGGATGGAAATGATCCCCATTCCTGCTCCAGGGAGGTGTGGGGGCTAAAAAAAACCCCACACACCTTTTCATCCACCTTCTAAATTTTTCTGGTTGGGCTAATAATCAGGTTAACAGAGACAGATTATAGGAGAAAATAAAATTTTAATATGTGCACATGGGTAACTCACAGAAGCATGAAAATCTCTAAGACAGTAAGGCGAAAGTTGGGTACATGTGTCATTTTGGACAAAGGAGAAAAAGGGGCAAGGGGATGTTAGATTTCGAAAGTGGCAGTGGGCAATTTACAGATAGTTAAGGAAGAATGGAACACACTTGGCAGGTAAATTTTTGCTGGGCAACCCAGAAAACAGTGGGTCTGGGGAGGGGTTTGTGGGGGGTTTGGGGGTGGGGGGGATCCAGCTATCAGGCCCCTGCCTAGAGCCCTCTCACCCACCATACACAATTCAAATCAGGGTGAGGCAAACACCCCAGGATTTCCTTCCTGAATCTCTTAGGCAGGAAAGGGGGAGGGTCAAACATTCTTTCCAAGTGTTTTGTCTCTCAATAATCAGCTTAAAACCAATATCCCAAACGGCAGCTTTGGCGTGGCAAAACTTTGGCCCCCTTCAGGTTTGAAACTTGATTGATTCAATTCGGCCATGAAGGTGTCATCCACCCAGGCAAAGACTGAACAAGACATAATCAAATGACACCATTCTGTCTGGTGAGAAAGGAGGGGAAGATTGCTCAATGGTTTCTAGGAAAGCTGTTCTTTGCTGACGAAAAGATCTCCACGGAACAAAGAGTTCCTCTTCTTCTACTAGACATGGTTGTGTCAGTATCATACATGCATTTGTCATCTTTGGCCTTGAGGCAGGCGGGAGAAAATGATGGGAAGCCCTTAGGTCCTTCATTATGTAGTTGATCAACTGAATTAATCAATACAGAAAAACAATTTTCTTTATTTTTAAACCAGTTGCTAGTTGTGGTCATGAATTTAAAGTGAAATCCGGTCAGTCAGCAAGGCTGTGTAGTTTTTTGTTTTTGTTTTTTGGGCCAATTGCTCAGGTGAAATCTGGAGAAAATAGTGGACAATGGACTACAATCAGGTATATATGTTTGTAAAGTACAATGGGTATGCGTTACTAAGAAGTGATTGATTATTATAATTATGATCTCTCTCTTTCCTCTCACCTCAACCCTTCCCGGCGCCCCATCTTCTCTCCTGTCCTGTTCCCTCTCACTTTTCCTCATCCTACTTCCCCTTCTTCTTTCTCCATTTCTTGCTGCATAGTTTTCTGATTATCAGTCTTCTTTAGGCTACCATTTATTTGAATGCATTGTTTTATTCAATCCTGTTAGCAACCCCCTCTAGTAGGTACTAATTAATATTTACATTTTAAAAAATATCCCCATTTTCTAGTTAAGAGATCAGAGTAAGCAATTTGTTCATGGTGATACAGCTAAAACGTAGCCAAACAGGCATCCACCTCAAGTCTATATGGTTCCAAATTCTGTGCTTTAACCACGATGCAAAGTGAAAGGAACTCTATTCTAAAGGAAAGACAATTTGCTAGCTCTCAGTGTTCATCTAGTTGAGTTCGTACGTCTGTTTGGTGGAGATAGGTAAATAGACAACTGTGGTCAAAGCCTCGAATTCTTGTGGGGGCCAATATTGTAACTTGAATGAACATTTCATTGTTTATTTTCCTTTAAAACAAAAGAGAGAAACCCCAGAATGTTTAAAATTAATTCCCCTAACCAGTTCGAGCCTATTAAATTAGCTGGTTTCCCCAGAGATCTGCTTACTTTGCCACCCCCAAGGCAGCTAGACAGGATGGAAATTGTAGTCCCAGACCCTCTCCCCCACCCCCACCTACAATGAGCTGCTAAAAGGGTGGCAACCACCTCTGATATTTATCTTTTTTCCCTAAAGTATTCTGTGCCAAACCATGGCCTAGAGAGTGTGGTGCCCGAGGAAATGAACTTGTGTGTGTTTGCTTAGACGACTCTACCTTTACTTTCCGGATCTTACAGTTGTGTAGAGGTATTCACATTCAGTTTTGATGTGCCTCTTTCTTGTTAGGAATAGGACATTGGTCTCAAAAAAGCCATGAGGTCTTCTGGCTCTGGCAGTTGTAACAGTCTGTAACTCATTGGGACTCCATACGTTTTTTCTTTCTTTCTTTTTTTTTAACACATTGCCTTAAAGAGGAAACTGTTTTCTTAGTGCTCTGATTTGAGTATAGTTTATAGAAGGCGACATTTAGTTTGGAGATGGGCAGGCCTCTCGTCCTCTTAAATGTCCTGGTGTTAACTCTCAAGGGGCCCTGATGCCCCAGGACGTTTACAGTTTTTGCATATTCACTCCTATTTATTTTAAAGACTTAGAGGAAAACTGCTATACTCACTCTTTTATTAGGTTAATGTCATTTACATAACAACTGGAATTGTTTATATAGGGGATTTCGACTATAGCATTGTTTGCCTAAGGAAGAAAACTTGGTAGTGACAATCTTGTCAGGTAATATTTACAGTGTGTAAGCTGTATATATTTGGGGAATCTTTCTAAAATGTTACATGACAGGAAATTTCAATAAGCATGTTTAAATAAATTCTGAGGAACCAGACAGAAAGGAAATATGCCTCCCTGGTTCTGAAACATTTATCTCCCTGGGTGGAAAAGGGTAGGTGAGCCTTTGGATGATAGATAGTTCAAATGAAAAAATGCACATTAATCTGTGGTTTAATGTGTTCCCTAAACGTCTTAATTGTTTTAAAGCCATGTAAATAAATAACATTCAGAGGATGTAAGTTAATATCTTAAGAAATGACTTTCCTGATATAAGTCAGAGATCCTACTTCAAATAAAATTTATTTGGTACTACAAATAATTTAGAGCCAGGAATTAAGAAAACTATGTTTGGGAAACATGAATTTACCAACTGTTAAAGTAGGAATATTTTTGTTTTGTTTTACCAGGAGGCTAATCCTTTCGCTAGGTATTCACAGGTTAATTTACAAAGGGAGGATCAACTCTCCTAGGGAGGGGTCAGAGGATCTTGGATTGCTAAATCTTAATTGGTGATTACAGTACTTAAAAGCTAAGAGTTCGACTACAAGATACACTCAGCACACCCTTAGTTTTATTTCTGAACAGAACAATTTATGTCTTACACACAGAGGTTGAAAAAAAGTTTGTTTTTAAATAAGCAATTTTCTGAATAACAGTGAATGCATCTGGTCAGAATGCTGCTCCTCACTCTCCCTTCATATGATTAAAACAAAAATCGGTATGCTGATGAACTTTCAGGAGAAGTTTTAATATTGAGTTTTGTTTGATTTATAAAACTCAGCTTATTTTCTTTCTCTTGCACCTACCAGTGATCATACCCACCTTCACATCTCTTGACATGAAGGTTCTATGATATTTTTATCTTTGCCTCATAATAAGAAATATATGACTCAGCATATAAATATATGTAACTGGATCACACACACACACGAAACATGTTTCTCAGAACAAGATTCACACTGTGTGTTGTATTATAATTTTTTTCCTATTCTGGGAAAAAGAATGCTAGTCATGACTCACACAATCGACTTCATTACCCACTAATGAGTTGTGACCAACAGTTTGATAAAACATTATCTAGAAATAACAGAATTGACTGAGCATATTTTTTCTAACTTTCAGGATTCTGAAGATAATAAAACCTCCCTACTTCCTTTGCATCATCCGTTGTTTCCCCCTAAGCATTTATTTTCTCCTTACATTATATTCAGACCTGGGGTTTTACAGGTTGAAAGATGGAAAGGCAATTTTTATCACTGCTAGCTTCAGGGGGGGAGGAAGTTGTAGTCAGGAAGTGTCTCATAGAATAACCTGTTACACAATGAAAGGGCTGTAACTTGGGTACGACCATTTGATCCCTGCTGGGCATACTTTAAACCTGTTGTACAGGTGGTCTTTTATTATAGATGTATGCACTTCATGTGATAGGTAAATATAGCTTTGCTTTTTAAGCATGCGTATGACTATTTTAAAAAAATCTCTTTAAAATTCAAACTTAAAAAAATCACAAATCCTTATGTGTGATATCAAGTAGTACTAGCATATCAACTCCAGGCAGGTGGGGATTCTTGTCCGTTTTATTTAGCAACATATCTCTGGCCTCTAGACCACTACCTGGCACAAACTGGTACCCACTAAATATTTGTTCAGTAAATCTAAACATAGTGTTTGCTAAAGATTCCCCCAATTGGGACACACCTGTATTCTTATAGCATGGAAAGTTACAGATGATGTGGCTGGTCAGCATTCCTTATTACATTTTCTTTAAGACCCTTTCAGCTAAGATCTCATTAAAAAATAACCTCAGTTTATTGCATGTCAGTTATACCTTAATAAAGCTGTTTATAAAACAAAGAAGTAAAGAAACACATTGATGTAAAAGTATTTCTTTAAGTGAAGCAAATGATATCAGGGAAAGAAGAACAAATACTCAATGGCAGACAAAAGGAATTCTAATATGAATAATAATATTGAGTGCTTAATAACTAAGTAGGGATGGAGAAATACTATCATTCATTTCTCACATCTCAAAGAAGTAGATGCTATTTTGGTCCTATTTTGAAAATATTGAGGCTTAGAGGGCTTAAGTCAAGTGCTGAAGGATATGCAGCTGGTAAGTTGATAAACTGGATTTGAACCCAGGTCCAATGTTTTAACCATTACAACATCTGAGATCGAAGCTCATTAAGACACTGAAGTCAACCTACACACTTCAGTTTGAAATTCATGTATTGGGCATTTTTCATTCATTCTTTGAAACAAATGCATTGAGAACCTGCTCTACTACTCTGCCTACACCAGGTTTAGGTCTAAAGATATGACCACACAATGTGGTCCCTGCTGTCATGATCGTAGGATCTGAAGGAACAGTTACAAAATAGACAAGACACAGATTTAAACAGTGCAAAATATGATCAAGGAGGAAACAGTGTTAAGCCTAGGGTGACTTATTTGAAGATGGAGTTACCTGGTGGGTCTTACAAGATCTGAATGAAGGATGAGGACCTAGTCTTTCAAAGAGCATGGGGTGTTGGTGGGTGGTGAAGAGGATGAAAGGGTGAGGCATGGTATTCCAGGTAGCATCATAGCAGAAGCAAAAGCACTGAGGCAAAAAAGAGCTTGGCTAGTTGGACGGGAGCTTCATGTGGCAGAGGGACCTGAGATGCTGCTGGAGAGGCTGCCTGGGGCCAGATTCTACAGGATCTTGCCGGCCATGGAAAGGAGTGTGGATTTTGTTACCTGTCCAAAGTGGCAGCCATTCTTAGATCAGTCCTTCTGATAAGCACTAACAACTAGTGGTTCTTAATTGGAATACTATTATCTAGCCTTCTATCACTTTTTCAAGAGTGCATGTATTTTCTTTGGTAGTTTCCCATTTGGAAATGCCCAGCATTTTATTTTTATTCCTGTATTATCTGGCTCTATAATGCATTGACTGAATTTACAAAGCATGTATTAAAGTCTGGCTAAGTAACATGAATCCTAACCTAACGAACTTGCAGACTAATAGCAGAGTTAAAACACAAAGAATATTATATTAAAGTAGAATGTATTAAGTGGAATAAAAGATACAAATAAAGTACTTCTGGGAGTTCAGAATAGAAGAGATTCCTCTTAGTCCTGGGGGATTGAGGGGGAGGGGAGTGGGGAGGATTAAGAGAGATTTCCTGGAGGAGGTAGCATTTGCTCTGGTTTTGAAAGGGTAAGTAGGATTTAAACACCAGGAAGTTAAGAAAGGGGCAAAAATCCTATAAAAGTTTCCAGCATAAATGAGTGCATTTGTGTTTGTTGAGGTTCTTACTGAATTTTGGATGCTCAACTTGATATGATTGTCTCTAGACCCTTGGGAGACGTCCAGGACTAAAGTAGTTTGAATGTGACGTGCAGTAGGATCGAAGTTCGTGGCACCCTGCAGGAAATTATCTATAGTTCCAGCCAGGGCTGTTTATTCGATTTTCTCAGTTGCTTAAACTTATTAACAAATTATGCGAGGCCTAAAGAATTAGAGGGGTAGTTATAAAAGAGCATTGGCTGGGAAACAAAGAATCCAGTCTTTTTTTCTTGCTATCTTGATGTGTGATCTTGTCTCTAAAACGATTTGTTTTTCTGTCTGTAAAATGGAAAGTGATTCTGTTCTCTCCATCCTGTACTGTTAAGGTGTGGATGGCTGCAAGGTGATGAGAAAGCTCAGAAGAAAGATGCTGCACAAATCAAAACGATAAAAACAACAATTAAGAAAGCAGTATTATGTAAAATGACGTTGTTTAAACTTCCCTTTTTGGCAGAAGGCTTTGTATAGAACCACGGGGCAATTTGAAATTCCCTCTCCTCCTTTTTTTTTTAAACAAGACCTCACAGCTTGGAAGTTAAATGGAGACTTAAGGTATTTAAATTTGTGGGTAAGTGTGGCCATTTCAGCAGGCAGTGCATGCAGTTTATTTTATGAGGCTGTCCTTACCTGCTGGGTGGTGATGGTGCCCTTTGTTAAAATCTGGAAGTGAAAGGGAAAGACCAACACCAGTTTGAAAAGCAGCATTCACAGTAACTTCAGAATTCCCCTGTATCAGTTACAGTAAAAATACATATATTTGGAGTAAGGTTGAAGATGCTGCAAAGAGGGGTTCTCAGAAAGCTAAAGTGCAATATTGGTACATGTTATTCTGAACGCCATCACCGTATGATGTATCTTGAAAGAAATTTTAAGTTGAAGAATGGTAGAGGTACGTTGCAGTAAAGCAATTACTACATCTACCAAACTCCCAGTTCTCTCTAGCTTAATATATTTAAATAATTGTAGTTGCTTGAAGCAATTTTTATTTTAAATACTAAGAAGATAAAATAAAATGAGGATTTTTAGTTAATAAAGCTGTTTTTTAAAGAATTTAAAAAACTCAATACATTTTAAACTTCCAAATTCAGAGCAATGCCATCAACTGTGTTAGTTTTATATATTGTATAATGACTTAAAATATCTTTTTCAAAGAGTATTTTGAATGAAACCTTGACTTTTATGTATTCATTTGTAAGTAAAACCTATTCTCAAACCAGGGTTTCTAGTAGCTTGCTCCCGAATGAGGGTTTCCTAAACCAGTGTTTCTAGTATGTAAAATATTTAGAAGGGCTGAAAAAAATGCACTTGAAAATATTTCTCTTTTGTCTTTTATACCACAGTTTTAACATTTTACTAATAGCAAACCAAGTTGGGTGTGGACTGATGTTATGGGAATGGGAAAATAAGTTCCCTTGGAGATGGCATACCAAGAAGGTTAGTCTTACATATAACAAAATTGTACTTAAATACTTAAAGCCACCTGTAAGATAGAACAGTAATGATATCAGCTATATAAATGTTTTCAAAACTTTAATATATTTTTCTAAGGTATCACAAAACTTGCATTATCCTACATACATGGCAGGCAAAAGCAGGTTGACAATTGTAATACAAATAAATAAGAATTAATAAATAATGATACAAGAATAAAATGTTTTGTGTACTCAACTGTAAATCTACTTTTGCCAACTCCTTTATTTATATGAATATGTGTATATACATATTTTAAATCTTGCTCATTATTTTGGAACAAACAAATTGATCCTCACAATAATAGCTGATAATAAAGCTATTGGTAATGTTTTTTTTATCATCATAACTAATAAATATTGTAATTTAGTTGCTCTGTGTTTTTCTCTTCTATCTTTTCTTTGTGGCACCGCATGTCATTTCTGAGTCCTCTTCTGTACAGTACTCCGAAATGATCATGAAGTATTGTTATACAACTAGGGAGACCTGTTACAGGAAACCATAAGAAGAAAACTAGTCCTTACACTCACATCTAACTTTTGACCCCTAATTAGTACTGGCTCAATTATCTACTTTTCTACATCTCACTTTTGGAGGCTATTTTCTAAAATAAGAGCCAGCTTCACATAATGACGCTTTCTCATCCTCAAGGATGATCAAAAGAATGGGCTTTAGTTTGTAAAGGCCTTTTCAAACAGGATTCTAAAAATGTTTGAGCACTTGAGTAAACGTATCAACTCCCAAGATGATCGGTCAGAAAGCCAACACTCATATGGAAAGAGAGTAATGGCTTTAAGCAATACTGCTTTTCTATATCTCTGGCTGTGAACTATTCTCCATATAAATATAATACAAGTTACTGAAATTTAAGTATGTATCTACCTCCCAAGCCCCCTGCCCCCCAGCCCTGTTCTGTGGGCTGCTGTACACTCTTGACTGTTGACATCTCAGGGTATCTACACTCTGCCCATCCGCCCTCACCCTTGGAGCTCTTTACCCTGCTGGCCTGAACTGAGTGTGTTTTGCAACGGGTGCACTCTGTTTTTCTGCTGTTCACCCTGCGTTTTGGCAAATCAGTAATGGCTGACAAAAAAAATTCACGAATAGTACTTTCCTACAAAGTAACAAACGAAGGCTATCATACTGGATGTTAAAATGTGTTTTTAAGGCAGCTTGAGGTGTCTTCAAGTGAAGGGTGGAGGAAAAACAGTCAGGAACAGCGAGGAGGCCTTTAACAATAGGTGGAGCCCTCTGACATTATGGAGGGCTTCACAAACATCACTGAAGACTTGCAGGATTGACGGATGGCTGTAGGAGACGCAGTAGAAAACGACTGTTAGTTACCTAAGGGAGGTGGTGACATCAGGGGATTTGCAGAGAACAATCACTGACTTAGAAAGCATCTCCACAGGGGCTATGCAAAACATCTACATGTAGACTGATGTAGTTTGCACACCTATTTCAGGAATGCAACCCCCCCCCCTACTCTGAATAAGCAGGATATTCCTGCAATTAACCTTTACTCTGGCATAAAAACCTAATAATAGTCTGTGATACGGAGTGAGGAAGTTACTTAGATTTGCTGTTTTTGTCAACATAGAGGACAAAAATATATAATTTGTTCTTGCTTTTGCTTTGGTTACTTAAAACAGTAGTGTCCTAAGTAGCAGCAGGTGTAACTAAGGGAGACAGCATTCTGAGTGGAGAGCAGGTATTGTACACGACACAAAGGGGCTTCGAGGGGCATCTTTTGTTCTTCTGTTCACTTTCAATTTACTGTGAGGATGTTGTAGGTAGGATTCATTGGGTTAAGTGAATTTATAGATTATTCAGTTTATAGCCCTACAGATTGTACATATAACTTAAGCTTGAAATGATTCCTGCAAAGAAACTTTGGCTTGAATACATTACGAATAAGATGGTAGAGCCAACTTTCCTCTCCTCCTAGAAGAGGTCTTCCTCAGTCACATTAGAGGACAAAAATAATGAAATAGTTAGAACTCTTTTCCAGCATATTACCAAGTAAACAATGCAATGGTGATCTGATTAGAGGTGACAAGAAATTAGCCCAACTTACAATCATCAAGAGAGATTTTTTTGAAGTATGGATTATATCCACTATTATTAATGATAAACCACATTTCTAAGTGTGTGTCATGCTTTGAGAATAATAATTCAACATGTCTTTATAGAGCATTTGTCATAAATCAGGTACTATTCTAAGTGCTGGAGGTACATCAGAAAAACAGATAAAGATGCTTATTCTAGCAGGGCTTCTTTCTAGCAAGACAACAAAAGATATAACAACATTTATACATTACCTGAGCAACAAGTGGTAAGGACAAATAAAGGAGGTGCAAGGTAAGGGGACTAGGGGTGGAGACTTGGTGAAGTTTCAGGTAGGGTTGTCAGGGTAGACATTAAAAGTGACATTTGAGCCATGACCCGAAGGAGGTGTGTACTTAGTATATATCACCTAAGATAACTGTATGCCATGTATTCTTTATTTTATTTTTTCACTTACTGATTTGTGGGAAAGAGAGAAAGGGAGAAAGGGAGAGAGAGAGAAAAGCATCAATTTGTTCCACTTATTTATACATTCATTCATTGATTCTCGTATGTGCCCTAAGCATCAAACCCAAAACCTTGGTGTATCAGGACAATGCTCTAACCAAGTGAGCTATTCTGCCAGGGTTCCCTGTACTCTTTAAATTAGGGTTTATCTATAGCTATTGAAGACAGTATTATGAAAATGCCAGGCCCATACTATATACTAGTTTGAATAGCTATATTGAATAAAGAAACACTAATATGTATTAAATGGCTAGTGGGGCTATGCACTGATTACATTACTTTGTATAATTCTATATGGTAAATATCATCAGTTCCATTTGATAACTAGGGCTTAGCAGTACCAAGTACCTTGTTTATGATCACATAGCTAAGTAGGTAATAGAGCTGGTGATGAACATCGAATCCAAATCCGATTCTCTTTACAAAGCCAGGCCCTGCAAAATTCGATCAGTTCGTCGTGGCTGCTAGGAAGATTGTTTTGAGAATGATTCTGAGGCCAAATCCAGGATGCAACAAAAATAAATACTTTGATCAATGTCATAACATGAGAGTATGGAGTAGCAGCTAATAATATAATATCGTATACATATATGTATGTAGATTTATCTCTACACTGCTGTGATAGTTCTTGAGATGAACATTTCAAAGAGAAATACAAGACGATTTAGAAACAATGATGTAGTTCCTGAGCAGTAGTTTGAAAGGTTCTATATTTCTTATATCATTCATTATTCTTTCTAAAACATCCCTAATAATCACTTCCCTAATAATCTTCCACACCTTACCTCTATCTAATGAATGAATATAATTGATGTGCCCCCACCTACCTTCCCATAATCCTTCTCTGCCTTTTTGGTAATGTCTCTAACATGCTTACACAGCCCATTAAAATTATCCGTATTTCAAATTACAGCTTCCTAGTAAAGTGGAATACTTCAATTACTAGGAATATCTGTATACAGTGAAATTGATGTCAGAGATAATGTAGAAAGAATAACTTCACTATAGTATGTATGAAAAATTTTGGTTTTTAATTAAATTTTTAAGAGGTGGTATAGTATAGTGGTTAGTATTAGAGACCATGGGATTAATCATATACCACTTACTAATTATGTGTTCTGCAAAAATTACTTAAACCATCTGAAAATTATTTCCTCATCTCAATAGCATCAGATTCTTGGGTACTTAGTAGAAGTTTTTTTTTGGTAATCTAGTACCCGGTGTTTTTCTATTGTTTTTTGGTTGAATGTTTCTCACGTTCTTGAAAAGAAAGAGTATTCATTAACTATTGAATTCAGAGTTCTGTTATTAGCTTGAGCATTTTAATTGTATTGTTCAAAACTTCTGTATCTATATATGTCTGTGTCCTTATACTGTTCTACCATTGGTGGGAGAGGTGAGTTAGAATCTCACATTATAATGGTAGGGCTGACAGCTACTTACTCTGTGCATTTTTGCTCTCTGTATTTTGAGGCCATGCTTTTAGGTGCATAGAAATTCAGAATTGTTAGAGCTTTCTGTGGAAGTTTTCTTTTTGTTCTTCTGTGGTGATTCTCTTAGTCCCTGTGCATATTTGCCTTAAAGCCTATCTTAATTGATATTAATAGTCTACATCAGTTTTCCTTTAGTAACAATTTGAATAGAATAACTTTTCTGCTCCTTTGCTTTCTGGTTTTGTTTTGTTTTTTTTTTTAGATTTTATTTACTTATTTTCAGAGAGAGGAGAAGAAAGGGAGAAAGAGAGGGAGAGAAACATCCATGTGTGAGACCAATATGGATTGGTAGGTCGCCTCTTGTCTGCCCCCAGCTGGGGTCCTGGGCGGCAACCCTTGCATGTGCCCTGACCAGACATCCAGCTGGTGACCTTTCAGCTTGCAGGCCAGTGTTCAACCCATTGAGCCACACCAGCTAGGGTTACTTTCAGTTTTTCTACCATATATTCTTATGTTTTAGGTGTTTTGATTGTAAATATAGTGTATGCAAAGTTTTATTTTATTAATTCAGTATGAATATCTGTTTTTTTTTACTGGCAAATTTAATTGATTTATATTAATTTCAGTTATTGATATTTATTGTCATCATCTCATTTTGTGCTTTCTAGTTACCTAAGCTTTTTTTTGTTCCTTCTCCTTGCCTTGCTATTTTTCTGAATTCTGTTATATTGTTTAAGTTTTCTTTATTCTTTTTCTTTCCCTTCTTATTGCTTTGGAAGTCATACATTTGAGTCTATCCTTTTAGTAGTTACCTGTATATTTTATTAAAAATTTTTTTTTAAAGATTTTATTTATTTATTTTTAGAGAGGGAAGGGAGAGGGAGAGAGAGAGAAACATCAATGTGCGGTTGCTGGGGGACATGGCCTGCAACCTAGGCATGTGCCCTGACTGGGAATCGAACCTGCGATACCTGGTTCGCAGCCCGCGCTCAATCCACTGAGCTACGCCAGCCAGGGCTTATTTTATTAAAATTTTTATTATAAAATATGTATTTTACACATACAAAATAATATGTGTAATGCACATATAAATGATAAAGAATGATAAAATGAACACCTGTATAACCAACCCACAAATTAAAAGAATGTCACCATTATTGAAGTCTGCAATGAACCATTTCTTACCAATTTTTCCACAGATAATTGCAACTCTGTTTCTAAAATCATATTTTCTTTGCTCTTTTTTATCCTTTAATTATGTACATTACACTCATATACAAGGCTTACATATTTTTTAACTTAAGCAGAATCATATTGTATATATTCTTTCATAACTTGCTTTTCCCCTTCTACAGCATGCATTATATTTGTGACATTTATCTGGGTTGCTATGTTCTCCTCTATTTCATACTCTTAAATTTTTCTGATCAATCTGGCGAGAGGTATATCAATTTTACTGATCTTTTAAAAGGACCATCTTTTGGTTTCATTGATTTTCTCTGTATTAGAATAGAAATAGATTTTCTGTTTAGTTAAGTTTTGCTCAGATTTTATGACTTCTTTTTGCTTATTTTAGGTTTACTTTGCTGTTTTTTTTTTCTAGCTTGATGTTGACAACTGAAATCATTGGTTTGAAATCATTCTTTTTTTTCTTTGATGTGTTGTATTTTCAACTTTATATAGTTCAGAATACTTTCTAATTTTTTGGATGTCTTTTTTGACTTATTGATTATTTAAAAGTCTGGTTTGCAAATGCTTGTGGATTTTCTACATATTCTTTTGTTACTGATTTCTAACTTAATTTCACTATGGTGACTTTATGTGACTTGAATACTCTTAAATACATTGAAACATTTTCTTGCTGAGATATGGCCTATCATGATACATGTTCTATGTGTACTTGGAAATAACATGTATTCTGCCATTGTGAGGTGGTGTGTTCTATAATGTCAATTATGTCAGATTGGTCAATAGTCCTTTTCAAGTCTTCTGTATACTTGCTGTTTTCTATTTTCTAGTTTTTCTATTAATTTTGGTAGAGGAATATTGAAATTTCTGACTATAATTGTGGATTTATTTACTCTTTGCAGTTCAATTAGATTTTTCTTCATGTATTTTAAAGCTTGGTTATTAGGTTTACAAATGCTTAGAACTGTTGTATCCTCTTAATGAATAGACCCCTTTATCTTTATGAAATGACGTTCTTTAACTCTAGCAATAGTCTTTGTGCTGAGAACTTTTCCATCATTCTACTTTCAATCTATTTGTATTTCCAAAGTGTGTTTCTTGTAGACAGCATATAGCTGGGTCTTGCTTTTTTACCCAATTTGATAATCTCTGCCTTTTAATTGGTTTTTACACCATTTACATTTAATATGATTATTGATAATGATCAGGTTTAAATTTGCTATCTTGTTATTTGTTCCATCTTTTTTGTTCTTCCTTTCCCCTTTCTCTGCCTTTTTTTGTGTTGGATGTTTTTTATGACTTTATCTTATTTTTTCATCAACTTTTTAGTGATAACTTTTTTGTTATATTAGTGTTTGATTTAGAATTTATAATATTCATCTTTGTTACAGTTTCCATTTTAGTGATATTATAATGCTTCATATATAGTATAAGCACCTTATCATAGTATATTTCCATTTCCTTTTTGCCCAGCCTTTGTGCTGTTGTCATACATTTTATTTTTACATGTTATATACCCCATAATTATTATTATTTTATTTTGTATTTAATAAGATTTAAAAAGAAAAATATATATTTACTCATGTAGTTATCATTTCTGATGTTATTTATCTATTTGTTTATTTACTTATTTTTGAGAGATCCATAGTTCTATCTGGTATCATTTTTTCTCTCCCTGGAGGACATTCTTTAACATTTCTTGCAGAACATGTCTGCTGGTGATGAATCCTTTCAGCTTTTCTATGTTTGAAAAAGTCTGTATTTTACCTTCATTTTTTTAAAAGGAGCTTTTTTGAGATATAATTTAGATATGATATAACACACCCATTTAAAGTGTAGAATTCAACAGTTTTTAGTATGTTCACAGTTATGTGCAACTACTACCACAGTCAATGTTAGAATATTTTCATTACCTAAAGAAGAAACCTCATATCCTTTAACTGTCACTTCCTATATACTCATCTCCCCCAACCCCAAGCCCTAAGTAACCACTGCATTACTTTCTTTGTCTATAGATTTCACTATTCTAGATTTTCATATGAATGGAATTATATAGTATATAGTCTTAATCTAACTGTTTTTTTAACCTGGCATAATGTTTTCAAAATTCATCTATATTGTAGCATATATCGGTACTTCACTTTTTATTGCAGAATAATATTCCATTGTATGGGTATGTTGGGTTGGCTAAAGAGTCCATTTAGTTTTTTCCAGAAAATAAAAGACACATTTTTCATTTTCACCAGTAACTTTGTTGATTTGGACATTTGAGTATGTGGGCTTTCTCCTGCATGGTAGAACGTTGATACTTTTTCATAGATACTTTTCCTTGATCTTTTGAAGATATTTAATTTCTTCCATCCTCTATTTATGCTGTTGAGGGATCTGTTTCAAGCTTAATTATTATTCCTTTGTGAATAATCTATGTTTTCCTTCTGGGTATTCTGAGGATATTTCTGTTTTTGTTTGGTGTTCTGTGGTTTCTTACACTGTGCTGATTATATCCTTAATTTTATTTATCCTATTGGAGATCTGTATCTTTATTTCATCTGTATTTTTTTAAGTTTAAATTAAGGTATAATTCACATACCATAAAATCATCCTTTAAACATATATATACAATTTGGTACTCTTTAGTTTGTCCAAAGAGTTGTGCAGTTATCACCATAGTAAATTCCAGAATTTTTTTGTCACCTGGTAATGAAACCCCATACCCATTAGCAATATTCTCTATTCCTTTTTCTATCCATCTCCTGGCAACTAATTTACTTTTGGTCTCTGTGGATTTGCCTATTTGTCTATTCTGGACATTCATATAAATGCAATCATATAACATGTGGCACCTCATGTCTGGCTTCAAAGATCATCTATGTTGTAACATGTATCAAAACTTCATTATTTTTTGTGTACAAGTAATATTTGCTGTATGAATATACCTCATTTTGGTATTCATCATTAGTTGATGGACATTTGGATTGTTTTCACTTTTTGGCTATAATTAATATTGCTTCCGTGTACAACTTCTTGTGTGAACATAATATTTCAATTCATATAGATGTACACCTAACTCTGTTCAACTTCTTGAAGAAGTATCAAACTGTTTTCCATAATAGCTGCACCATTTTTGTAGACATTATCTTGAATACTGCCTTTCTCCTATTCTATGCATTCCTTTCTTATGGAACTCCTATCAGAGATATGTTAGAGTTTTTTATTCTATTCTCTGTGTCTCTTAACTTTTCTTTGCATTTTCTCATTTTCTTTTTAGCTCTTTGTGCTTTATTCCTCAGATTTATCTTCCAGCTTATTAATTCTTTTTTTCAGCTGGATTTAATCTTCTATTTGAAATATTCTTTGAGTTTTATATTTAAGAGTTCAATTTTGTTGTATTAAAAATGCCAAAGTTGTTTTTTTAAGATTTTATTTATTTATTTTAGAGAGAGGGGAAAGGAGAAAGAGAGGGAAACATCAATGTGTGGTTGCCTCTCGTGGGCCCCCAACGGGGGACCTGACCTGCAACCCAGGCATGTGCCCTGACTGGGAATCAAACCAACGATCCTTTGGTTTGCAGGCCAGAACTCAATCCACTGAGCCATACTAGTCAGAGCTAAAAGTGCTAAAGTTTTTTTTTAAGTTTTATATTTTTGTCCATATTCAACTTACTCTTTTTATATTACATCCTTTTTTAAAAATGACCTTTTCCCTTTCTCAGTATTCTTTTTTTTTTTAATCTTTACCTGAGGATGTTTTTTCATTGCTTTTTAGAGAGAGAGAGAAAGGGGAAGAGAGAGAGAAAAAAAACATTGATGAGAGAGAGAAACATCAATATATTACCTCCTGCATGCACTGCAACCAGGGGGATTGAACCTGCAACCAGGTATGAGCCCTGACTGGGGATTGAACCCATAACCTTTGATTTATGGAATGATGCTCCTACCAACTGAGCTGCACCAGCCAGGACTCTTAGTATTCTTTTCCAGGCTGTTGTTTGATTTCAATTCTTGGATGTGGATTCTTGCTCATTGTGGGTTGTTTCATCACATGTTTTATCATGAGATTATATTTATTGAGGTTCTTTGCTTTTGCTTCTTTCATTTGTTTTTGGGAGTTCACCAACCATAGATGAATCATTGTGTTAACTTGTCATTTTGAGGACTTTTGAACCATGCATAGTACTATATTCATTTTAGCCTCAAATTTGTGGAAGATGCAGACCTGAGATTTTTAATTTGGGAGGAAGCTTCCCCCCCAACTCCAATTTGGAGCCCTAGAGTACACTCACTAAGCAGATTTCATAGACAGCTGCACACCAGGAGGGAAAAAGGTATGATGTGTGTTCATCTTACGGGTGCAACTCACATTTCAAACCTGTCTATAATTCCAATAAATGAAAGGAGTTGTTAAACCATAACAAAGGCTAAATAAAAAGAAACAATAAACTGTAAAGTGAATAAAAACTGTCATTAGGTGTAAAAATAAAAGAAACAGACAAACTTCTTTGTCATTTTGTCCTGACAGACATCTTTCTTTTCTAGTTCATCCCTTTTCAGAAATAGCAGTTATTTGAGGGTCTTGGCTCTATAGAAGGATTGTGAGTTCCTCATGTACATGCAAAGTCTCATCTTTTTTTCTCTACAGAAATATTAAAACCCAAGTCTTTAGGTTAATGGGACCGATTCTCCACCAAGGCCACTGAAGCTCCACTCTTGGTTATAGGTCAGCAATCTCACTGGCACCTAGCGTTGACGTACAGATTCCTCCCTCCCTCCCTCCCTCCCTCCCTCCCTCCCTCTCCCTCCTCCCACCCTTTTTTTTCCTCCCTTCCTTCCTTCTTCCCTTCCTTCCTTACTATACTTAAAAAATAGTGTTTATTTTACTTCTCTTATCATTTCTAGGTCTTTGTAGTAGACAGTTTGTTTCTGTTGTCTTACATCATTGTATGGTCAGTTTCCTCAACAGCAATGTGGAGAAAATAATTTATTTACCTCATAGCGTTTTTAGGATTAAATAAGATCATCTAAATAAAATGCTTAGCTTAGCATTCAATGTATAAGTACTCAGTAAATGTTAGTTATAATTATTTTTAAAAATTTGTTTTATTTATTTACTTTAATGGCATATAATTGACATACAACATTATATTAGTTTCAGGTTTACAGTAAAATGATTTGATATTTGTTTTCTCTCTCTTTTTTTTTAGATTTTATTTATTTATTTTTAGAGAGGGAAGGGAAGGAGAAAGAGAGAGAGAGAAACATCAATGTGCGGTTGCTGGGGGCCATGGCCTGCAACCCAGGCATGTGCCCTGACTGGGAATCAAACCTGCAATGCTTTGGTTCTCAGCCCGAGCTCAATCCACTGAGCTACGCCAGCCAGGGCACTCTTTTTTCTTTTTTATTGTTGTTCAGTTACAGTTTTCCTGCCTTTTTCCCCATTGCACTCCTCTACCCCATCCCCCCCACTCCTACAGTCAATCCCCACCCCTGCCATGGTCCATGCCCATGAGTCCTCTATTCATGTTCCTTTATTGGTCCCTTCCCCTTTTCCCCCCATTATCTCCCTCCCCCCATGATATTTGTATATATTACTAAATAATTACTACAATAAATCTAGTTAATATTTGTCACCATGTGTAGTTACAATTATAATATAGTTACTAATATGGATTGAGAAGCTTCAGATAAGAATACAAATCTGCATAAAGAAACTTACCGACATCAATTAATTAATTATTTTTTAAACTTAAAAGGATTTATTTTTAGAGGGATGGGAAGGACAGAGAAAGAGAGAGAAGGAAACATCACTGTGTGATTGCCCTTCATGCGTCTCCCACTGGGGACCTGGCCCGTAACCCAGGTGTGTGCCCTGACTGGGAATCGAACTGGAGACCCCTTGCTTCACAGTCTGGTGCTCAGTCCACTAAGCCACACCAGCGAGACTGAAATTACTTTAAAAATTGATGTTTTGGCCCTCTCTTAGAATGTAATATTGGCTTATTTAAAAGTTAGTTCCCTTTTTAATAAAATGTGAACATATAAAACTTATTGTTTGAATACTGTCTTGTATTTTAGATCCTTAAGAGTCTCATCTCACCTGTATTCTGCTCAGCATGTGGACAGGCATGGAATAGCATGTATAGGTATTTGATGCCTGATTCAATTAAAATTTTTTTCATTTTACAGATAAATTTCAATTACTCATGATCTAGCTAATTTTATTACATGTTTATAGTTTTTTATTAAAAATAATCACATTTTAAACTGAAATAAAATTAGATAATTTGAAATTCATTTTATAAAACATTTTATGGATTATTACAGGCTATGTGGTTTGGTTATTTTCACTTAGGAATATGCTTCATTTAAACCAAGGCATATCTGATTAAAATGCTGTATGGAAGTGATTTTTTTCATGTTCTCAAAAGAGGAATGATGGAAGAACAAAATAATAGTATTTTTAGTTTGAGTCTTTGTGTGATATTGAAGTGGGTGTTATTCTTTCTATTTCTTCCCTATAACAGAGGTTGTATATGTGGTTCAGGCTGTGTGCATGTAGTCCCACTTTTGTTAATGTGTCTTCATTTCTCGGTGAATTGAAACCTGACCTAGAACCATGGTCATTCCTGTGTCAAAGTTGCAATAACTGTGGTCACTGAGCAATTACTATGGCAATCCAACTGGTCCTAAAGGGATAGTTGTGTTAGACCAGGATCTAAAATAATCTGCAGAAGGGGAATGAACTGAGGTTTCTACGTGCAGTGCAATTTGATCTTGTGTCAGTATTTAACCAACTAGAACCAAAAACAACCAAATCCGTAAACTAATAACTTATTGTACAGAAGGTTAAAAAATCCTAGAAACATTTCAATGCTGGTCTTTTACTCAATTGACTTTTCTTGACAATTTGATTTTAATACTGAAATATTGGTAGAACTCTGAGACATAGTATAGATGACTATACTATGTCCAAATAAAGCACTTTTAAAAAATAGAGCCATTAAGTTTTTTTTAACTGTATATAAATAAAAATGTTACTATCTTTTTTTTTACATGAGATCCTAAGATATTTATAAGGTGCTTAACTGATACAGGTTATTAAAATACAGAAGAAAATTTGAAAAACTGACAATGTATGTAGCAGTAAGACATTTATTTTCATTCTTTTTTTCAGAGAGGTAATAAATTTGTACTGATCCATTTACTGTTTCTCACCTTGTTCACATCTGTTATTCAGTTGTGAGATTGTTGGCTAGAGTCGGTATGCAGATGGAAGCAAGTGAATACACTGACTTTTTCAAAACTGTTTTTTGTGTGTGTCTTTATTCTCATTCTTTCATTTATCCACCAAGCACCCAGCCCCTGTTCTATACCAGGCACTGTGGCAGAGAGTAGTGGTATCTTATTGAACAAGACAATCAGGGCTTCCTTGATGAGTTTCTAGTCCCAGACAATTCCATCCCCAACCCCGCTTTTCTCTCTCCTTTCTTTTATTCTTGCATTTTCCCGATATTTTTGTTTCTTTTCCTTACCATTTTTTCTCTTCCTTACCTTCATTTCTCTCCCCCATGTCCTTTTTCTCTTCCTTTCTTTTCTTGCTAAAGGGCTTCCCTTTCTTCTTCAAGCTGAGTAGATGAGACCCCTCTCTTTGCACTACACTCTTTCCTGTGGGAATGCAAGGACGTTCATAACTTTTGGTTTGACTTGGCTATGTCTGTACCTCCTTGGAGGCAAATTGGTTGCCCGCCAATGAGAGCATCATTTCCTCTGCTGCTGTGGAATCACACTCCTCTGCCTTTCATTGTGCTGCCAGACTGAAGAGTGAATCCTTTGGGGAAGGACACCTTCCTATTTTGGTCTACAAGCAATCATTTTTTTGTTAAAAACCATTTTTTTAAAAATTGTTTTTTTATATCTATGCACCTAAATTTATTTCCAGTTTGGTTTCATCGGTCACAGAATAGTTTTTCCTTACTGATTATTTTCATTTTTGCTGAGCTTCCCACAGTGACTATTACAAAGTATTGTCTGGAAGTATTTTTGTGAAGAAGTGGAGTGGATAAAGGCTTAATATCGTTTAGATATGGCCATTGTCTTATTGCTTTCTGACACAATGTAGTGAGAAATCAAAGCAATTAGAGTCACAAATGACGACAGGCAAGGATAAGAAAACTGCGTTCATCTGGAATCACAGATGAATCAGAATTATAGGGTTTCTTTTTAGCCCTGGGAGAATTCTTTTGATTCAACCCTGGCTTTACAGTTCAAGACCAGAGATGTCAAGTGACTTGCTATAGATTACACAGAAAGTTAATGACAGAGCTGGGGCTAGAACTCACTTCTCAATTCTCAGTTTCCATTTTCAGCAGGCAGAATATAGGGTATAGGGAAAATTATCTTTTTGGTGGGGGAGGAGAAGTGATCATTTGGTGGAGAAAGATTTTTCAGAGCCACAGGGATTCATACTTTTCAGCTGAGCACTAAAGAATCTAGTTTCATGTTGATTCTTATGTAACCAGCTAAGGTATTGAAAAAAGCTGGTATAATAAAATTAAGTGCTGCCCACTGAATATCCAGTCTGTGCCTGCTAGCTTCTACATCCGTAGATGTGGGTTTGTTTCATACCATGGTTATTGATGTTGGTTATTGCTTAGGAGAAATATGATTTTCCCCTAACCTCAAGTGCTGCAGTTATAGAGAAAGTTGGGGAAGGTGAACTGTGTGTGTGTGTGAGTTGAGGGAATAAATGATACAATGAAGAGTTCTGGATATAAGAACCACAGGACAGAGGAATTTGAAAAGGAGTAAGGATCCCAAGTTCATCCACTTAATTAATTAAGTAATTGATTGTGATTTGAGGTGGCTTAGCACAGAGACTAATCTCAGTTCGGAGGAAGTCACCTGGACGCAGGCTCCCATCCCCTGGAAAGCAGCTTCATTGCTTCTCTGCCCCACGGGTTGGATATTCATTTTTACTGGTGTGGTCGTCAAGCTTCCAAGATGGTCCCTAATGCTTCCTTTGTCTCCTGGTAATTTTGGCCCTGTATCGCCCCTCCCACATTGTATCAGAGTTGGTCCGTGTGACCAATAGAATATGACAGAAATAAGGGTGTGTCACTTCTGAGGTTTCCTCACAGAAGACATTGTGGCTTCTGCTTCGCACTCCCGTGCATCCCTCACTCTGGGGAGCCAGCTGCTGGGTCATGAGGACACTCAAACAGCTCTGGGAGAGGTCCACGTGGCAGAGAACTGCAGCCGTCTGCCAACAACCAGGGAGGGACCGGGGCCTGCTGCCAACAGCCTGGTGCGTGAGCCAGCGTGGAAGTGAGCTCTCCGGCGCTGGTCAAGCCTTCAGATGACTGCGGCGGCAGCTGGTTGCTTGACTGCAGCCTCACGAGAGACCGGAGCCGGAACCACCCAGCCCGGCCACATTCAGTTCCTGACCCCAGAGGCTGTGAAGTAATGCTTTCTGTTTTTAGCTGCTCAATTTGGGAGGTAATTTGTTACACAGCAATAGATAACTAATACAATTGACGAGACAAAAACTGAGTATTCTCAACTTAAAGCAATCATAATAAAAATGTAGATATTTTTATGATGAGATTTGGTCCTTAGAAACAGACACTGTATCTATATTGGACTTGTATTCAGTATTTCCATTTTTTTAAACAGGAAACTGAGAACATAAGAGTTAAATGATTTATTTATTAGAGGGAGTGGTGGTGGCTAAGAATGAAAACATATTTGTTTTCTTTTCTTTTTCCATTTTTCTTTGAATATGGCTCCATTAAAATACAAGTGGAGAGTAAGTCGAAAATGATACCAACAAATTCAAACGAGAGAATTACAGTTTGAATAGACTTTCATTTAAAGAGAAGTTTTGTGAGAGTTGTTGTTTGGTATTAAATCATTTCAAGCAGTCTGAGTCATTTTATCTTTACGCACAGGTCAATTATGCCACTTTCAATTAATAAACGTAAAGGGGATTTCAACGGGCCGCTTAACTCAGGCCTAGATATGAATGCCTTTGATCAATTCTGCAAACGTTTGTCGAGAGCACTGCTGCTGGCCAGAGGACACGGAGGCAAATAAGATATCTCTGCCTGTGAGTAGTTTACAGGCCAGTGGTGGGGCAGATGATTTCAATAGTGTGGGAAGAGTTCTGATACAGGTATTCCCAGGGAATGTACGGAGAGTACAGCACAGGTGCACCTAGCTCAGGGAGAACAAATTACTTTCTCAGACACACAGCTGCTTTGTAGCATTTTGAATTTGTCTGGGCTGTTTTCTAGACATGGGGGAGTGGTAGGAACAGGATTATATGCTACCTGCCTATTATCTTTCTTATTTCCCGTTTTACCCTCATCTGAGGACATGCTTATTGATTTTAGAGAGAAGGGAAGGGAGGGAGAGAAACATCAATGTAAGAGAGAAACATGGATCAGTTACCTCTCCCACGCACCCCGACTGGAGAATGAACTGCAGCCCGGGTATGTGCCCTAACCTGGAATTGAACCTATGACCCTTCAGTTCACAGGACAACATTCCACCCAACTGATCCACACTAGCCAGGACAATCTTTCATATATTGTTAAGGTGCTTTCTGTTTTTCTACAGAAACCCTTTCTACAACCATTATTCATCAATAAATTATTTAAAAATTTTTAAGGACTTTTTTCTTTCAACCAGAATAAATGGAATGGGACAAAGACGCTAGAAAGAAAGAAACATTAAAATATAAAACAGAGCTCAGGATGTATACAGAAGTATTGGAAACATGAAGTAGGAGACTAAAATATACCAAACTGCAAGAAGAAAACATTTGAGGTATAAGATTCTTAAAAAAATCTTCTTAGTGATTTGCCATATATTTCTAGGTACTAGTGGATACAAAATTTGTGGCAAAGTGCTGATTTTAAAAGAGGAGAGATTGCATCTGTGGGTCAATTTGGTAGAATCTGCAACTTAATTCTATCAGTGTGAACAAGCAAGTTGCAGACATTACAGAGCCAAGGGAACTCTCAACAGTTTTTCATGAATGAGTCAACATGAACGAACAGACCTTTCATAATGTCTTTTTGAACGCTGCCCACAAACCAAAGGTCAGCAGGCCCTTCACTCCAGAGGCTACCTGAGGCCTGGAAGTAGTGCTGGTGCTGGTGGTTGGTGTGGTAAGATAATCAGGGAGAAAAGAAAAATTAAGGAAGGGGGACAAAAGGCAAGAAGAAAGGGACTGAAAGAAGCAAAGGGAGAGAAAGAAAGGAATAAGAAGAATGAATAACTATGGTTTATTGGGTACTGCTAACCATGGTGCTAACTTTGCCAACTTGATCTCAATCCTCAATAGCCCTGCGAGGTGGTCCTAGCAGTAGCCCTGCTGTTCTGATGAGAATACAGATTGTACAGCTAGTAAGTTGCCCAGCTGAGATTTGAACTCAAGTTTGTCTGACTTCCATATCCAGCACTCCTAACCGTAATGCCACAAAGAGAATATGTTCACCCACTGTGGTGGGAGAGAGGACCACCACAGACAACCAATGGTCCTTGCATTTTCCTTTTTTAAAGTTCGTGGACAAGCCTGGAACCGAGTGAAGATCCTTTAATTGGACTTGCCTGTTACCCAGTATCACATACCTCATCACACACCCTGCTTCACTTCCCTACAGGAATCCAGTTAGAACCTTCCCGTTCGGTCTAATGAACCCTAATTCCAGACAAAGGTAACTGTCACCTTTTGTTTCATCCCATGCTTTTATTTTTCAAATACCATAGCTGACCTCTGAACTCAATCTGCACTTGCCTCTTGATGCATAAATATCTATAATATCACAGTAAATTAAATTCTATTTTAAAGGGTTTGTATTTAACAATCTGTCAGAACTTTCAGAGCATTTGATTTCTGGTCTCCTCTGTCCAGTGACAGGTTTATCTCAATATGGCTTGATTAATGAAACCTTTTATTTGGTGTAAGCGCACCTATCATTACCATAATCTCTGAACTCTTGCTTAGGCAACATTGAGGTCTGGCGGCAGGGATTCTCAAAACTTGTGGCTTCTTGAGCTCCACCAGAGCATTGGGGGAGATTAACGGGCCGGGAGACCAATGCACTCCTGATGAGGAGCTTGGTAATGTTAGTGTCAACAAAATGATGTAGCACTCTGCCTGGGACGCTTTGCCAAACACCTTTTAACCTCTAGGATTTGAGAAATGCTTTAGTCTTAGTGCCAACGAATCCGGCCACCTTGCTCTCCAGGGCTCTCCTGTCCTTGCGTGCCAGTCCTTGGGGGGCGTGGCTGACTTCTCCCTTAGGAGCCGAGAAATTGCAATGTGCACCGTGTGGCTGAGAAGTGGATCAAGTCTAAAATAAAAGAATATATTGAGAAAGAGTGTCTTAATGAAGCTAAGGAGCCAGGCACTAATAGCTCTTAAGAAACAGAAATGACTTTATGATGGATATTCCACAAGCAACCTTTTCAGAAAAGAAGAGTGCAATTGAATTATGTTTTGCTCCTGACAAGTATTTACCCTGGAGAGGAGCTGCCGTTACTGTTGGATTATCTTCTTTGCGTCCTACATGCTTCCAAAACCCTGGCAAAAAAATATATTGGATTTCATATAGACTCAAAGCTGTCACTCTATTTTATTTTGCTGTTAAATATTTAGTAATGTTAAAAGAGAGACATTGAAAATAAACACTGAAACTTATGTGTGCTGCAGAAATTTTCCTCTCTGTCGTTTTCCTGTCCAGCATTTTCTGCACTGGTAAAATGGTAGACTTCTGCTGTGTGTTTCACTGTTCCTTTTATTTGTACTGCTGTCCGCCTCCAATGCTTAAAATATCTCATTTCTTTTTCTTTTTTTTTTCAGTTTGTGGTCACTGTGGTTTTAAGTCCAATAAAACTCATCCGGAGAGTTTTGCTGTTGTTTTAAAACTTCCTAAGGCAGGAACAAAAGTAAAGTAATATTAATAAGTATGACTCAAGATCTTAATAAATAATAAAATAAAATTAGATAAAATAAACACGGGAGTCTATTATTTAAAAAAGAGCATTTGATAGCTTAAATTCTTTGTTAAGATTTTAATATTCAAGGGCAAAATAATCTCTGAAAACATTTTAAAAAGTATTTTTAGTGACCACATTAACTTGATTATTTATTTGATTATTTGAGTTTGCTATTTGTTATTAAATATATAAGCTTATATAGACTTTAAAATACAGAAGTTTTCTTTCTGGAGTTTTAATAGTGAAACAAATATTATTGGAGGTATTTATTTTAAAGGAGTAACATCAGATTTTAATTATCAACAGCTTTAATTAGATTCATTATAATTGCACTGAAAAAATAAAGCATGGTTTAATGGTACTTTTGAAATTAGATGTGTGGTTCAAGGACACCCATTCAATAAAATATGGAAGTAGAAAACCTAGTTTAATTTAAAATAATTGATGCTGAAAGTCAATCAAATAATTTTCAATAACACAATTAATATATTCTATCTGAAAAATATAACTTTTCTTCATTAAAAATGTTGCAAGAAAATATAGAATCCTCATAGTGAAATGCTGAGTGAAGAATTATTATAATTCTCCAACATGTTTCTCAGTTTTTAGTTTATTTCACATAAAGCTTTTTAACCTTCAACTACAAACATTGTTGTACCATGAAGACAGCAAATCCAAACAATTATATATGTAGTCCAAAGGCATACACAAGAAAATCAATGTTTGACATCCTTGCAACTCCCCCTTTGCAGTGGCGCTCAATAGCTCTTATTCATGATACACTTACATCTCTTTCAGATTCGCCTTTGTCACCAGAAACCCATTTTTTTTTCTCCTTTGACTTCCACATAACTTCTTTGCCCTGTACTTTTACAGATGCCTTCTGGCTATAAATACTAATGAAATCTCTTTGCTTAATTCAATTTTGCTGGTACACTTACAGTTATGACCTAACTTTCCCACGAGAGAGACTGATTGAACATTCCACTACCTTATGGATGGGAGCAAACATTCTTACAGAACCGGACTGACAATTTCCATAATTATAGAATTCACAGCCTAATGACCTTAAAAAACAATAAAAAGATCTCTCGTTAATTCCATTTCTGTTACTGACATTCAAGATATTTCATTTTTCACAGGACAACAAATTTACTTTTTTATTTTCCAAAGAGCAGTCTCTCCTTTACCCCCAGATTAAATTTTCTGAATATTGAAGTATTCCATTGAATATTTAGCATTTCTTTGTCTTTTAAAAGTTAGAATATTTATGATCCTTAGAATGCGTTTGACTGATTTATAGCAATCAATTATAAGAGTACGTTTTCAAATAGCCCTTTTAAAAATGAAGAATAGAATAATTAAAAAGATCACAAGTCCTCCCTTGCATATAATTATTTCATTATTTCATTACAGTGCAGAAATTATTTTTGCTGACTGTGAGCAATTTTAATTGAGCGAGATCTGTGTTAATATATGATAGCAAGCAGTTCTTCCTAAGAAATAAGATCACTAATTGCCTAAATTTTTATTCAGTACAGTGAGTCTTATGAGTCATATTGCAATATAAACCTAATCACTGGTAGAGTAAGTACAATACCTTTTCTGTAGTGTAGATATCCTAAAAGCATAACCTGCCTGCTAATTTATTCCTTCAACAGGTTTATTGCCTTATTAAGTATTTGTTTTGTAGAAAATTCTTAATCTATCCAGTTATCACAGAAAAACTATGATAATAAAACAGTAAAATTCAGGCTTGAAGTCTATTAAAGCCAGTATAAATAAACAAAGCTAAAACGTAGTATCTTTGATTTTTTTCCCCTAAATACCAAAATGCTCAGGACTCTAGCATATATTCTAGATGCTTTTGACTTACAAATAGAGACTATTCTTTAGGAGTGGAAATCTTGACTATAGCAAGTTAGCCTGCTCCTAAGTGAAGTTAAATTAAATGTTAATAATAGTCACTTTCTTGCAAAAATTTAACATTCACCATAAATGTTATAATATACTTGGCATATCTAAATATTTTATACACATATATTTTCCTCCTAATAAATATTTTAGATATATTTATTGCTATGGAAAAATGTATAAACTATAATAAAATTCATCAGAACCATTATTTTAACATCATAGATTGTTTTGATGTAATTTTCTAAAAAGATTTTATTTATTTATTGTTAGAGAGGAGGAAGGGAAGGAGAAAGAGAGAGAGAGAAACATCAATGTGTGGTTGCCTCTCGAGCGTTCTCTACTGGGGACCTGGCCTGCAACCCAGGCATGTGCTCTGACTGGGAATCAAACCGGTGACCCTTTGGTTCTCAGGTCTGTACTCAATCCAGTGTGCTAGACCAGCCAGATCTGTTTTGATATAATTTAACTAAACATTTAAAGCATATTTGTGCTATGTATAGTTTAGTATTGAACATTGTACTATTAGTTTAACTTACACCTTAAGTGAAAAAATACTGTATTTGAGTATATTCTTAGTTTAAATTTAATCTTTATACATGGAAACAAAATACTTGAGAAACTCAATGCTATGTATTAATAAATTCATCTACTCATCCAACACATATTTATTAATAATTAATTTATTAATAATTCTAAATGTGCTAATACCACTTCTGCATATTCTTCCAAGAGAAGTGCTAACATTTTTGCCTTCCTTGCTTATATTTAGGTATAATCATCTGCTGGTAAAAGAACTTGACCAGACTGGTCTTTAACACTAATGTAGAACCTACAGAGTTGTTTACAATTTAACTCTAGATTTCAACATTTAATGTGTTAGCAATGACTACAACCTTTTAGAAATCTCTAATAAATAAGTTACTATTGCTAATAGAACAATATGTGCATTTGGAACCTTTTCTCTGGAGGTCAGGATTTACCGGTGTTATGGAGGGTAAATTAATTGTGGGCTACAGAAAGAGGAACTCCAGCAGAGTGCAGTGGTAGGGTGATATGACCTAGAAGAATGAGAACCGGACTGTCCAGAGTCCCAGTTTCTGCTACTGCTATTAACTGGCTATAAGACTTCAGGCAAGTCTTGTAGTATTTCTGGATCTTAGTTTCCAGATCTGGAAAATGTGGATAATAATCTTTATTCTGCCTCCTCATAGGGATACTATCATGATAAGTTGTAGTTTCCTCATTTGTAAATTAGTTGTTGTAGTCCTGGCTGGTGTGGCTCAGTGGATTGAGAGCTGGCCTGCATGTACCAAAGGGTTGCTGGTTCGATTCCCAGTCAGGGCACATGCCAGGGTTGTGGGCTAGGTCCCCAGTATGGAGCACATGAGAGGCAACCACACACTGATGTTTCTATCCCTTTCTCTTTCCCTCCCTTCCCCTCTCTAAAAATACATACATACATACATACATAGTTGCAAATTAGAGCAGTTCTTTTTAAAGAGATTTTATTTATTTATTTTTAGAGAGAGGGGAAGGAAGGGAGAGAAACATCAACGTGTGGTTGTCTCTCATGTGCCCCCCACAGGGGACCTTGCCCACAACCCAGGCATGTGCCCTGACTGGGAATCGAACCAGTGACCCTTTGGTTCACAGGCTGGCACTCAATCCACTGAGCTACACCAGCCAGGGCAAGTTAGAGCAGTTCTTAATCTGTGGGGGATTCCAGAACCCCCTTGAAACTGTAAATTTTTAAAAATATATTTTATTGATTATGCTATTACAGTTATCCCATTTTTCCTCCCTTTTATTCCCCTCTGCCTTGTGCTCACCCCCCACCATCATTCCCCCACTTTAGTTAATGTCCATGGGTCATACATATAAGTTCTTTGGCTTCTCCAGTTCCCATACTATTCTAAACTCTCTTTGTGTATTTTGTACCTACCATTTATGTTTTTTAAAAAAATTTTTTTAAAGATTTTATTTATTTATTTTTAGAGAACGGGGAAGGGAGGGAGAAAGAGAGGGAGAGAAACATGAATGTGTGGTTGTCTCTCATGTGCCCCCAACTGGGGACCTGGCCTGCAACCCAGGCATGTGCCCTAAACTGGGGATGAAACCAGCAACCCTTTGGTTCACAGACCAGTGTTCAATCCACTGAGCTACACCAGCCAGGGCACATTTATGCTTCTTATTCTCTGTATCCCCCCCACTTCTCCCTCACCCCTCCCTGCTGATAATACCCTCCATGTGGTCTCTATTTCTGTGAATCGGTTCCTGTTCTAGTTGTTTGCTTAGTTTGTTTTTTATGTTCAGTGAAACTATGCAAAATTTTGTTTATACGTACATATGTACATTTTTCTGGGTATGAGGTCTGTAGCTTTTGTCAGATTCTCAAATGACCCAAAGAAGGTTAAGAAACACTGGATTTGAGAATCTCTAATATCCTTTCTACTCTTAAATTCAAATTTCATTCTCCCTCTCTGAATAATATATATGAAAGCACTTTGAGAGACTGCTAAACAAATGTAAAGTATCATTCTTCATCTTGCTTTATGGATCTAGTCTGTGTAAAAGTCATAGCCATACTTGAAAAGGTGATATTGTATTATGTTGCATGGGTTATTGAATAAATATATTACCTGAGGGAATCTCTCAAATACAAGGTTCAGTATTAGACCCCTAGGAGAATTCGAGTACGTCACAGGAACTCAGAAAAAATAGAAGGACATCTAGGTAAGAGTACAAACACGTTTTTGTATAGATTCAGTGTAGTTTAGTAGGCAAGCTTTAAACTGGCAATTAAACTGGTATGAAGCTATTGATCTAGTTCTAGTCTGGATTGCTCACAGCTGTGTGTCACTTTCCTTCTCTGTAAAATTATTTTAGTAATTCATACGTCACAGGGTTTAGGGAAGAATAGGTTAGCTAGTTAGATTAGATTAAAGTATTTTTCGCCAACTGTACTGTATTGTAGAAAGCAAGGCATTCTGCATTCAAAGGAGGAAAATCTGACTGTTAAGGATCTCCTAACTTCGAGGGGAGCTGGGTTGAGGAGGGCATATTGAGTCTGAGTCCCCTTAACTACAGTGGAGAAAATCTACCTCATAGGACTGAAGTTTTTCATCTAAGAAATAGCTGACGTGGGTCTCAGTTCAGCTCTTCCTGTTTGGGTGTGTCTCAGAATAGAGTGAAAAGCGTACTTGGTTCTGGAATTTGTTCTTCCCGCTAAGGGTGAGTCTGATTTCTAGATAGAAGGCAGGATGGGACCTTACACATTTTTATATTTACAGCCCTATGCAGGTACTCAATAAAATCTATTCATTGAATGCCCTTGGGCTGGTTACTTTTTCTAAGTGATGCATCCTCTATTTGTAGGGATAATAATAATTTAAAAATTGACCAGCATTTATCAGGTGAGTATGTGAACTAAGTACTTTACATATGTTATTTGTTCTAGCCTCACAACAATCGTGCAAAATATTATCTCCATTTTAAAGGTGAGGGTTCTAATGTTCACAGAAGTTAAGTGACTCAAGATCATAACCACCTTACAAATTTATTGGGAAGATAAAATCACATAATGTATGTATTTGATTGTGCTTTGACAGCTGTCAAAGCTGCATAGATGTGATGTTGCTGCTGCTTTTTTGCTTTTTGTTTCTCTTGTCAGCTGCTCTAGCTTCAGGGACTTTATTAATAGCCACCCCATTGAACAAAGACAGTGCTTCCCCCTAGTTTATTGAGATATAATTGGCATACAGTATTGTAAAACTTTGAGGTAGGTATACAGCATAATGATTTATGTTTCTATATCATGAAACAATTACCACCAGAAGTTCAGTTAACATCCATCTTCTCCTATATTAATTAACCCTTTATCAGATATGATTTACAAATATTTTCTTCCACTCAGTAGGTTGCCTTTTCATTGTGTCAATAGTTTCCTTTGCTGTGTAGAGCTTTTTAGTTTGATGTGGTCCCACTTGTTTATTTTTGCTTTTGTTGCCTTTGCTTTTGGTGTTCATCATTACATATAGATACAAAGAAGAAGAAGAAAAAGGAAAGATTTCCTTGTGATGAGAACTCTTAGGATTTAGTGTTTTAACAACTTTCATGCATGCCATATAGCAGGACTAGCTATATCAACATATTGTATATTACATCCCTTATACCTATTTATCTTATAATTGGAAGTTTGTTCTTTTTGATAACCTTAATCCAATCCCTCTCTCCCAACCACAAATCTGATCTATTTTCTAAGAGGGTGACAAGATAGAAGTTTTGAGGTGCATTGTGTTTCGGAAATGCAGCTTTGGTGACGGGAAATGGTTGTTGGTAGGTCATTTTTGATTGGGCTAAATACAGCTATTGTATCACCAAGTAGCTGCTGCTGGGAGTGGAGAAATAAAGAGTAGCCATGAATGTCTGATGAATAAGACACTTTGTAAATATTCTGCCTGGAGATTCTCCCATTACTTTACCATTAAAATAGATTAAGATTATGAAAACCGATGCATTCAGCTCTAAGGTTAGGATTCAAGGTTGGAGTGTCATCAGTAATCTTTTTGGGACCAAGACCACAAGTTGCTCTGGATCTCTTGGTTTCTGTGGAGCTGAGAGTCACAGTCACTTTAACATACAAAGGTGAGAAACACTTTAAACCTTCCTGACATAACAAAGACAGATTGATAACTCTACAACAGCACCGTTTCCCAGTTTGTTGCTGGAGAACAGCACAGTGTCAAGTTAGAGGAAAACTGCTGATTACTATGTAAAATTATCTCTTTTTTCTGACCATTATGTATCTCCTTCATTTAAAAAATGCCCTTTTGGGGGGCTATTTGATTTTATGTAATTTTTTTCTACTTAAAAATTTAGTAGAATACTTGGCGGAAGAGTTTGATCATTTATTGCACATCTACACACTCACTAATAATGATGAAAGATTTGTTGGTTGTCTAGTTTATTTGAGAGAGAGATGAGCTACACCATAAGAGAGGGTGGGGAATCTGGGCTCAGTGCCCAGGATTTTTCTTTGCTATTTGGATCACTGTGTTTGCTAGAATATTTAATTAATCCCACTCTTGGAGTAATGCTTATTGCTGATTGCCACTGCTGAACTGAAATATTAAACCATATGTAACACATCTTCAATAAAATTTAAAAGTCCCTAAATGATGTATATATTTGACAGTCCTTAATGAAAACTGATGACAAGAATTTCAGGAAATGGATAGGATTAATAGTAACAATTCTTTTCTTTCAGGTGAAAGGAAGTTCAGAATTATAAAATGAAACAGGAATTAGCACAACATTTGGGGTAGGATTGTGCCAATTCTTGGATGTATAGGTTGTTATATTATTGATAAATACTTGGTTCTTCTACTGTGTGTCTCTGATAAGGGCCTTTCCTGAACTTCTTCAAGACCAGTTCTTTTTTGGAATACAGTTTAGCCATAGTTAGACTATCAGGGGACCCTCTGATAATTCTCTTTTGAGTAATTCAATAAACAGCATGATTTTCTCTTATTATTGAACTGATGCCTCAGCAAAGGGTTAGTGGAATTCTGCTGTTTGTGCAAAAATCTTGTGCTGAGAGCATTAACCTTGAATTTCTGTACACTTTGCAGGTCATGCAATTACCACAGTTATCCTACTTACTTATTTAAGGATGTGGCAAGAAGAGCTTCCAAAAAAGTGGACTGATAAATATGAGTGGAGGGGAAAAATCAATTTCTTTTTTTGAAAGGATAGGTCTAGAATTGTAGTGATGGAAAGAATTCCAAGCTCCAGTTAAAATGTCTGTGGAGCAGGTCGGAACAAATAATCTGACGTATTGGAGTGTGCCTGTGCAGTCAAGAGCAATCGAATGTTTGAAGTGAGACAGTGTTTAAGAATTTGATCGAATCCAGTGGTCTTCAGACTTTGTAAATCCTTGACTTCCATTATTCAAACAAAATCTTATATACTTAGTATATAAGAGGGGTTTAAGGGGAGCCCTTCCCTTTGAAGCCAAAGAGGTCACACCTGTTCATATGCTTCCCCTTCCTCCTTCCTTCTGAGCACAGTTTGGAAGTCACTCACCTAATCCAACTTTTTCATTTGACATACACGAGCATTCATTTCTAAGAGGAGTAAACCAACTTGTGTAACTGAACAGCATTTGGGCTGATTCCCAGACCAGTGCTCTGCTCTATTTTAAATTTCTGCTTCAACCAACCTTTCTTTTTCTAGCTTGGAACTCTGGAAAGAGAGCCAGTCTCTGTACTAGAATACTAGGGAAAAGCAGCGTGATCAGGGGTTGCTAAGACAGGTGGGCGACAGAGTCGCAGACACTATTCTCAGCCCCAGAGCTCAACCTTACGTAGGACAGGTATTTATCGGTTGTCTATTATGTGTAAGGCATGGCTTGAGGCCCCAAAGAAGTGCAGCCTCTCAGAATAGGGGAAGAAATCATACATTTACTATTCTTTGCTTTATATTTTCTTTTAAAAAATATGAGCAAAGTGGTAATTTAGAGCATACATATCATACAGTCATCATAGTGGTTTTGGGCAGGGTTCTCTGGACTCAGAGTGCCCAGTTTTGAAATCTGGCCTGGACACTTACCTTGGGCAAGTTACTTAACTTCTCAGTGCCTTTGTTTACTTACCTCTCATCCATGTAAATAAATAAAACAAACCAAGAAACAAAAAACTACCTGCACCAGGGAATTGTTGTAAAGATGAAATATATATTTATATATAAAACTTATATATATGTGCTAGGTACTGTATATGTATGTATATTTACTACCTGGGACATAGTAAGTACTAGATAAATCTTAGCTATTATTTTTTTAAAAGATTTTATGTATTTTATTTTTAGACAGAGGGGAAGGGAGGGAGAAAAAGAGGGAGAGAAACATCAGTGTGTGGTTGCCTCTCGAGTGTCCCCTACTGGGGACCTGGCCTGCAGCCCAGGCATGTGCCCTGACTGGGAATCAAACCAGTGAGTGACCCTTTGGTTCACAGGCTGGCACTCAATCCACTGAGCCACACCAGCCAGGGCAAATCTTAGCTATTAGTATGGTTATGATTGTGATGTTATATTATTCACAGTGACAATTCAAGGGTCTCCTCTAAATCAGTGTTTTGGTTTTGTATTTAGGTATATTGTTAAACAAATCATATGGAAATTATATTTTGAATACTGAAGTTATGAAGGCATTATCAATTCATTTCTGTAATATTCATTTCTTATTTTAGAAAATGGTATGCTTAACTTCTATATACTTGTCTTAGTCAGGTTGGGCTGCTATAACAAAACACCACAGACTGGGTGGCTTATAAACAACAGAAATTTATTCCTCACAGCTCTGCAGGCTGGAAGCTCAAGGTGAGGGTGCCAGCCAGCATTGTCAGACCTGGTGGGGACCCTCTTTGGGGTTGCAGACTCCCAGCTTCTCATTGCTCCTCACACGGAGGGAAGAGCAGAGAGCTGGAATAAGCTCTTGTGTCTCTTCTTGTAAGGACACTGATTCTGTTGGTGAGGGTTCCGCCTTCATGACCTAATGACTTCCTAAAGGCCTCCCCTTCTAGTTCCATCACCTTGGGGTTAGGATTTCAACACATGAATTTTGAGGGGACACATTTAGTCCACAACAATACTCTAAGTTCATATGTATATACCTCATGTGCAGTATGATACACCCCACTTACTCATGACTCCTAAGATGTTTTGTACATCTCAAATGGGAATTTTGATAATTAGAAATATATGGCACTCACCAGGGATAACCTTATGTCTTCACTTATTCTTTTTAACATATTTACTATCTCCTCAAACAAAAAGTAAGACTATGGACACAAACAATGTCATATGTGTCTTTTCGTGTTTCTAGTGTGTAGCTTGTGCCTTGCACATAGAAGGCAATCAACACGTTTGCTATGTCATAATTTCTACTGTTAATGGCGACATCTCTCAATTTTTTCTTTTCTAATTTTAAACTGTCAGCCGCGTTATAATATTTTCTATACTATTTTTCTTTGTTCCACTGGATCTAGGTTTATAAATTTGTTGGACCATGACTAAGAGCAAGAGGCTAGCGCACGGAGGCAAGAGCCATATGCATCGCTTTAATGAACAGTCGCCATGACATATGGAGGAGGTCGGCCCGATTAATTGTTGGGTTTGATGGAGTTGCTGCCTGCCTGAACGAGTCAGTCCAGGGGCCAATTTATGGTAGCAAAATCCTGTGATGGGCTGGTCTGCCCGATAAACAAAGTAAATAAATGAACCACATTGATTCAGTAGCTCAGATAATTTTCTAGATTAATGTGGAAATATATTGCTTCTTAACCAGAAGATTTGTATACTTTTTGGAAGTATGCAAGAATTTTGTAGAGTACATAGAGTTTTATGGTAAAATCCCATTTACATGTGTTTTTAGTAATTTACTACTTATCTTTAGCGCAAATAAACAAAAGTATTTGTGTTCTTTTAGATCCAATGGTGCTCATTGTGAGTCATGTTACAGTTAAATGACAGGTGTTTTTTTAGACTAACTTTTTAAAGTAATAAAAATTATGTGTACTCAGGTAAACAATACCCAACAGGGTGTCAAGTGAAAAATAAGTTTCTTCTCCCTGCCAGTCCTAACCCCCTAGTACTTCGTCCCCAACAATAAACAGTGTTATACATTTTTTGGATATTCTTCCAATATTTATGTATTATGCAAGCAGGACCATATTTACTTATTTTCCTCAGTTTGCTTCATTCCCTTTACCACATATCACAGACTTCTTTCCATATCAGAACATGTAGATCTACCTCATTAAAATAATTGTGCAATATTCTTCTCTGTGAATGTCATAATTTAACAACTTCCATATTAATGGACAATGTTTGCTCTTACAATCAATGCTGCAATTATCATTCTCTAAATAACATCTTTACACACTGGTGTGACTTATCTGTTGGATAAATTCTTGAAGTAGTATTTGGTAACAAGAATGTACATTTGAATTTTTTTTTTAAGATTTTATTTATTTACTTTTAGAGGGAGGGCAAGGGAGGGAGAGAGGGAGAGAAACAGCACTGTGTGAGAGATACATCACTCGCCTCCCACAGGCCCCCAACCAGGGACTTGGCCTGCAACCATGGCATGTGCCCTGACCAGGAATCGAACCGGTGACCCTTTGGCTCACAGGCCAGCACTCCATCCTCTGAGCCACACCAGTCAGGACTGTACATTTAAATTTTAGGTAGATATTGCCGAACTGCCCACTCAAAATAATATATGACAATGTCTGTTTCCTCATTTGGTATTTTGCTTCTTGTTTAAAAATTTTTAATTCTATCTTATAATAGATTTTTTTCTGCTCCTCATAATTTCTGGAAGCTATCCACATGTCTTTTGCAGAACCATGTCTTTCCCATGTAGTTGGTGGAGCTTCACTAGAAATAGACCAGGTGACTCAGTCTTGACCTATCAGAGTATCAAATACTCTTTTTCCCCCCAAGATTTTATTTATTTATTTTTAGAGAGGGGAAAGGAAGGAGAAAGGGAAAGAGAGAAACATCAGTATGTGGTTGCCTCTCGCACATCCCCCACTGGGGACCTGGCCTGCAACCAAGCATGTGCCCTGACTGGGATTTGAACCAGGGACCCTTTGGTTCACAGGTTGGCACTCAATCCACTGAGCCACACTAGCTAGGACTTAACTCCTCTTAATAACATTGTTTTTTAAAAATTCCTTCATTACTTTTCCCAGTTTTATTGAGGTATAATTGACAAATAAAATTGTATATATTTAAAGTGTACAACATGATGATTTGATATGCATACATATTGTGCAATGATTGCTACAGTCAAGTTCATTAATATAATACATCCATCACCTCACATAATTACCATCCTAGTGACAGTTGATGCAGGGGTGAACCCATGACTTAAGCTGTTCTAATGGCCAAAGCTCATTTGGGAGCCACTGAGAAGAGCCACTCTCATTTTTGCTAGACTGAAACTACACGTTTCTGAATGACATATTGCCTCTTTGTGTCATAACAGTTTGGAAGAGTAAAGCTGAGAGATAGAGGTAGATGGTGCCTCTAGATCAAGTTCAGGTGAAAGTCAGAAAAATCTACCTCTGAACTTTTCAGTTGCATGAGCTGTTGGTACAGATTGGTTGTGTGACCTTGGGTAAAGTCCTTCACTTCTGCATGCTTCGATTTACTCCTCTGTTAAAAAGGGATACTATTAAAAATGATCTCATGGTTTCTGTTAGTGTTAGGGGTGTTTTTACCTGTAATACTTTCTCAATATCACCACAATATCCAATTCTAGTTCAGGTTTTGGTACACTGTGGGTTTTTAAGACTGTCATTTTTTTCTGCAAAGCATTTAACACTAGCAAACTGAATAATTCATATTGGCAGATACAAAAGCAACAATGAGGTCCAAAGAGGCTGAATCATTGAGACAGTAAGGACAGAGGCAGGATTTAAAATCAGATTTTTTGACTCTAAATCTGTGCTTCCCACTCCTCTCAACAGTGTTAACCCATAGCTTATTTACTGGGGACCTCTGCCGACCTCCTGCTTATGGGGCCTTCTATCCTCTAACTTGAAATCTGGTTCATTCTTTCTGGCATCTTAATAATTTTCCTCTTCCAAACTCACCCCTTTCTGCTAGGTAATCAAGGAAGAAGGTCCTCCCACTCCCCCAGGCAGGACGAGGCCTAGTATGAAATCTAGAGTTTGCGTTTCTTTCCTTTAGTAGTTGTAGGACCATGGCCAACTCAATTATTTGCTTTACAGGATTAACTGACACTAGAGATAAAATATAATAAGGACTTGGGTATAAGAAACATTTAATAAGTCATTGTTATTATCAGTAGTGGTCACTTTAATGTGCAAGAGACCAAACTGTTACAGGTTCTAAAGGGATTTGATATTTATTATTTTGGGGGCTAATTTTTTTTTTGGAATTTTTATGAAAGTTTATTTCAGCCAAACTGAGGATGTCTGCCAAGGAGTAAGATCTAAAAGTCTCTGGAGAATAATAGTTTTGCAGCTTCTTGTATTCATTAAAATTAAGGTGGAAACATAAGGAAGGTTATATTAGCATGGGGAAAACAAGGCGGGGATTGAATTTCAAAATAGTTAAGATTATATGCTCTTTTGATTGTGTTTACAATGTATTTCAAAGGTGTGTTAACCTAGCCCTCAATGGTGTACACGGCTCAGTTTGTTGGGTGTCTTACCACAAAGTGGAAGGTTGCTGGTTAGATTTCTGGTCAGGGAACATGTTTGGGTTGTGGGTTTGTTCCCTAATCGAGGCAACTAATCGATGTTTCTCTGTCACATCAATGTTTCTCTCTCTCTCACCCTCCTTTCCCCTCTTTCTAAAAATAAATAAATAGCCCTGGCTGGTGTGGCTCAGTGGATTGAGTTCCAGCCTGTGAACCAAAGGGCCACCGGTTCGATTCCCAGTCAGGGCACATGCCTGGGTTGCAGGCCAGGTCCCCAGTAGGGGGCACACAAGAGGCAACCACACACTGATGTTTCTTTCCCTCTGTTTCTTCCTCCCCTCTGTCTAAAAATGAATAAATAAAATCTTTTAAAAATAAATACTTAAATAAATAAAATTTTATTTTTTAAAAAATGTGTTAACCTAAATACATAGAAACAATGGGAAGGGGTTGCTTCAGACAAGGGTAAATCTTTCCCTAAAGAAATTGTATGCCTGGGGCATGACTACCCACCATGACCTTCCCAGTGAGGACTTTATGATCAGATCACCCTGTGAGGTCACTTTCGATAGCACTTGGGGCTAATCTTTGAGTACGTTGTCTTTTGCTTGTGTTTGGGAGGTGGGAGAGAAGAGAGTAGCCTCATGAGAAGAGTGCACGTTTTGGATTTAGATCGGCTTTGATTTGTTGAGCTGTGGCATTTCCAGTTGTGCAAACAGGCAGATTATTTAACCACTTTGAACTTTAACCTCTTCGTTTGAAAAACAGAAAATATAATACCAGTACATACAAGCTCTTGAGGCTTAACCGAAATAGCATATGTAAAGCATGGCAGTGATTTTAAAAATATCTGTTCCTCATAAGACATTGTTTGAATGCCCCAATATTTGTACATGTGTTATTGTATTCCTCTTTGTGTTCACAGCACTTAGTGCTGCCATCACATAGTGGGAACTAAAAAAAAATTGTTGGACTAACATGGGCCCTTGAGCAGTACAAACACTTTACAGCCAAAAAAAATTTTTATTTGAAAAGAGACTGATATTTATTTTCCATTCACCCTATTTCCATTTTTCATTGAAGAGTGTATGGAGGAACAGCTTAAGACCACTCACTGGTTGTTCCTTCCCAGGCAGGGGTCTGAGCAGTGGAGGCTGCAGGCTGGTCTTCAGGGCAGCTGAGCACTCTGGGCTTCAGTGGGGAACTGCTGGACAGGCCCGGAGGGCACTGTACCTTCAGAGCAGTCTGCCACCTCAGTCTGGGCAGCAGTGAATGCAGGAGCTGGAGCAGCCATCCACCCTGAAATGCCTCCTTAGTCACAGCCCTTTCAGTGGCCTATCCTTTCCCATAATCTCTTCAGGATCTCTGTAGAAGCAGAGATCAGGCATGACCTCCCATGGGTGTTCACGGGAGATGGTACCATGCATGCGCAGAACTTCCCAGGCCAGCACCCATGCATCAGACCCGCTGAGTGAGCCCCTTTGTTGCTGCAGGGATGGCAATGTCCGCACAGTGCAGAGGATAGTCTGTGAGACACAGAGAGTGATAGGCAGGCTAATGTAACATGTGTCTGTGGGAGGCTGGTGGTCAGTCCTGGGACCGGTAACCCCCAGAAACTGTGGCTCCTGGGAGGCTGCCTGGATCTGGTTAGTGAAGGTTCCTGAGAGGAAGCGTCAGCACTGGGAGTGGCTGCAGGGGCAGCAGTGAACTCCAGCACAGCTTGCTGACGGGTGTTCCTGGATGGCATGACACTGACAGCAGCCGGGTTTGCAGTGGTAACAATGGCTCAAGCCACCAGCCAGAGCTTCTCTTGGGTCCCCTGCAGAGTTATGCTGAGGACGCCATCACTCTTCCTGCTGTAGATGTGCTGTTGCATGTGGAAGTCAAGGCTGCTGCCTCCTAAGTGGGTTCCTGCTGCAAGGGATTTGAGGACATTCTCCTCCTTCATTTGCAGGATGTGAAGCCTGCAGACTTTGTGAAAGTTTCAATTTATGTTATTGAGGGCACCCAGAACAATGCCATCTGGACCCCTCTCTGGGTAGTGTGCTGTGATACACCCAAAGTTTGATTGCTAGTATGCTCCCTCTTCTGTGGCTGGAAATCCTGAAAAATAAAACCTTAAGGGAAATATTATGCTGAATAAAACACCCAGGCTTAGGGACTAGTGTGCATAAGACCTCAGATTTCTTTCTGGCTCTCAATATGAGAGCCATGATTGTTTCCCTTGCGTCATCGTCCACATGTGGCTTTTCATCTTACATTCTGGCTTTGCTCCAGGTGATGACACTCTGCCTTATGCCAGGGTCCTGGTGGAAGGTCACACCCAGAGTGGCCAGGCTGGGAGGAGCTCCCTAACAGTATGGACCCTTCACTGTATTTTTAGTGTTCCACCTCTGAGGGTGAAAGTAAGAGTGAAAAATTCCAAAGGGGCCTAAAATTTAGATTTTGGTCTGATAATATAAATTTTTTTTTGCTCTGACTTGCTATAACCAGTAGTGGGTGAGTTTCTGTCATTTCCCACACCAAATTAAAAACAGGACATGTGATGAATAATTGTTAAATAAAGTGATCTGGACTGAGGATCTGGCATGAGAAACCTCAGTGTCCTCTGGAGAATTTTGCAAATGAATGTTAGCCCAGCCTTTTGAAACTGGGGTTTTAATGTCACATGATTACCCATTTTTGACACACCCCTTCCAGACTCTGCTTGTGCAAGGACAAAATGAGTTGAGGGTTGTTTTTTTTTTTTTTTCCTGCAAATAATGACCTTTGTTTTTTTTTTTGTTTTTTGTTGTTTCAACTTCATCTTTTTCCACACTGTCCCTGAATTTCTTGGAGTTTCTCTCTTTCTCAGTCTGTTGTTTTTTAATCTTCATAGCTTATGTCTACTGGGATTGATAGTCACCTTAATCCAATTCAAAGTTCTATAGCAAACATTTACTGAGCATCAATTTTTTAAAAGATTTTATTTATATATTTTTACAGAGAGGAAAAAAGGGAGAAAGAGAAAGAGATGTGTGGTTGCCTCTCTTATGCCCCCCACTGGGGACCTGGCCTGAATCCAGGTGTGTTCCCCAACTGAGAATCGAACCAGCAACACTTTGGTTCGCAGGCCCGTGCTCAATCCACTGAGCCACACCATCCAGGTCCTGAGCATCAGTTCTATACAAAGCATGAAGGAGCTGTTTTTTAAGATGTTTACATAGACTCTTTAGAGCTGCAACATCCAATATCGTAGCCATTGTCCGCATGTGGCTGTTTAAATTTAAATTAATTAAAATGAGGTGAAATAAAGATTTAATTTCCTCAGTTGTACTAGTCGTATTTCAAGTGCTCCATAGTCACATGTCGCTTGTGACTGCTGTGTTAGCACAGATCTAGAACATTCCTGACGCGGTGGAGAGTTCTGTTGCACGTGCAGTTGTAGGGCTTCAGTGATTTAGAACCACAACTCTTCACTTGTCCTTCATCTTTAAAATAATCAAAAACTCATGTCTTTCAATGAGAAGTTTTTCTTTTTCTCTTTTCTTATTTTTTTAAAAATTCAAATAACATTTATTGAATTTCCCTGTTAGGTACTATAGGATATACAAGGACAGACGAAGTATGTTTCTCGTCCTTTGTCATCAGGAACTTAAAACATACTGAGGAAGACTGGCACATAACACAACTAATGGGATTGCAAGGCAGGCTATGCAAAGTGATGTAACAGAGGCATCATGAAGGTGCAACGGACTAGTTCAAGGAGTGATTTATTTCCACTCTGCATCAGGGCCTTCATTTGGAAGGCAGCATCTGGAAAGGAAAGGACAACAGGAAGACAGAGAGTCATTTCAGGTGCCAAGGGAGTAACAGGAGTAAAGACACAGAACAGGGAAAGGGGCTCAGTCTGAAGCAGATAAACGGAGCATAGAGATACAGGCCGTAGACTCTGGGGACAATCTGCTGGGCTCCAAAACCCACTTTGCCTCCTGTGAGCATGTGAGTCTATCTCTCTAAGTCTTCGTTTCTTCATTTGTAAAATAGAGCTCATGATAGGAACTATCTAACAGGGTATCCGCGAGGGTTAAATGAGATGTATTTCGAGGCTTAGCACAGAGCCTGGCTCACGGCAGGCCTGCTAGAGGAGGACCTGGGAGAAAGTGAGGTTGCAAATAATGGCCTCCAAATAGTGGCTGAATTTAGTGGCTGAAATTAGATAGAAAATAATTTCTCTTTCAGTTGAACATCTGGAGAGAGGCAATCCAGGACTGGTATGGTGGCTCTGTTCCAGGAAGTCCTCAGGGACCCAGTTCCTTTGACTTTCTGCTTCCCCATCCCTGGAGTGTGGCCCTGACAGAAGTTGTGACATTCATGTCCCAATCAGCAGGATGAGGAATGCATCCTTTGTCAGCAAGGTTCCCAGAAGTCGTCACGTGTTGTCACCTGACATTTCCATTTGCATCCCATTGAATTTAAATTTAACAATTCTTTTTTTAATAGATTATTTATTTTTTAGAAGGAGGGAAATGAAGGGAGAAAGAGAGGGAGAGAAACATCAATGTGTGAGAGGTACATCAACTGGTCATCTTTTGCACGCCCCCAACTGGGGGCATGTGCCCTGACTGGGAATTGAACTGGCAACATTTTGATTTGCAGGCCAGCACTCAATCCACTGAGCCACACGGCCAGGGCTTATTGAGTGTAGTTACATGGCTACATCTAGCTACAGGAGAAACTGGGAAACATAAACTTTTTTTGGGGGGGTGGCCTCATTTCCAGCTAAACATTTTATTACCAATAGAAGAGGAGGGGACAGAAATTGGAGGAAACTAGCAGTCTCTGTTATAAAGAGAAACATGACTGAAGCCAGGCTACAGAGATCTTTAATGTAGCCTGAGTACGCACTTCATAGCTTGGGCTTTATGGAGCTATTCATGCTTTCAGTGTAGGGAGTTAATATTGTCAGAGGCTGTTCGTGGTCATGGACTAGGACATGGTTCCTCAAACCAGCAAGACTCACCCCAGCAATGCTCAGATACTGTCAAGAACAGTTACTTTTAATACAAAATAAGGTAACCTGAGGGCAGGGAATGTGAGAAGGCACCCCTCACCCCACCCGCCCCACCCGGCAGCTCTCCTTTATACTCCCTGTATAACACAAGGACTTAACACAAAGGACTTACTAATAACAAAGGACTTACTAATAACTAATAACAAAGGACTTAACTCCCTGAGTGTGTCCTCAGCCCTCTCAGAGGTGCTGAGCATGGAAATCAATTCTTCCTGTGGGATGAGTAGTGCCAAGTAGAGGGAACTTCTTATCTTTTTAAAAAAAGATGTTATTTATTTATTTTTAGAGAGGGGAAGGGAAGGAGAAAGAGAGGAAGAGAAACAGCAATGTATGGTTGCCTCTTGGACACCCCCAACTGGGGACCAGGCTCACAACCCAGGCATGTGCCCTGACTGGGAATTGAACCAGCAATCTTTTAGTTTGTAGGCCAGCACTCAGTGAGCCACACTAGCCAGGGCAGGAATTGGTATCTTTCTATCAAGGTAGTATGCTTGCTCTCAGCACTCTGTGTCACCTCGGAGACTGCACTGTTGTTGGTCTGCCCTGCTAGATTCTACTAGAAGCAGCTTGAGGACAGAGTTCAGGTCTTACTTGAGTCTATATCTTCAGCAGTTAACACAGTGCTTAGTGGAAGAGTACATAAGGCTATTAATGTCCTGGGTACCCGCTGAGCCTATATGACTGCTGCCTAGATTGCAGCGGCTTTGAAGCAGCTGTCCTAGAGCTGAAGTCCTCCTGCTGTCGATTATCGCTGAGTTTGTGGTGAAAGCATTTCAGGCAAAGGCTAGGAGAAAGACTTGTGTCAAGTGAAGACATAGCTGTGTCCACCTGGAGTACAGTCCTGCTCAGAGTACACTGGACAGTGAAACAGTGAGAACAGGTCAAATAATTTGTGTTAAGTCCTGAACTCTTTTCTTACTGTCATTGTTACCTCGGCGCTGGTTTACTAAGATAACAAAAAATACAGTGAACTTGTCTGTTTATAAAATATATCCTGAGGTAAGCCCCTCTGACAAGATTTTTTAATCAACAAATATCTATGGATTATGTGTGAAATGTTATGGTAGAAGTCATGAAGAATAAAAAAAAAATAAATGAAAGAACCAGGTGTTGCTTTCAAGGAATTTACAAGCAGTGTGCTAGGCTGTAGGAATCCAAATGTGGTTGACCAGGCACCTACCCACGAGAGGCTTATAGTAGGATATGAGCAACAGATAGACAAACAACTACATGTACTGTGATCTAGTGTTTGAACCTTTCTCAGGGCCAAATGTACATATTTTGGTACAGAATTTGAAGAAATTGTACATTTGAGATTTTGTAAAATCTGCAGACACATTCTGTTTGACTAGTATGTAAAATGTTTTCAGGGAGTTGGATCTATTTCAGGAGTGGCAGCGATATGATATGCAACCGGGAGAGAGAGAGGGGGAGGAATAAAAAGAGGGTGGATCATTTTGAGATGACATTAAATTATCTTTTGACACCAGCTGTATCTTTTTTATAACAGAAAATGGAAACAACTCTGTCCTTGACCTTCAAAAAGAAATTGACTTACCTAGCTTAACTATTCAAACAAACAACTGTGTACTCTCTTCAATTCCTATGATGATTTTGATTTACTGTAAATGACTGAATTTAATGAACTAAATTATGCTATTTAAATGCATTTTGTGAATGGTATTGTAGTTTGTTACAAAGCATTATGTCTATGCTAAATTGTGCTGTAAATGATATGGTATGGAACATATGTGCTGTATTCATAATTTAACTGTTGCTGTGGAGTGCCTTCTTGGATAGGACATACTGAAAAAGGAGCCTTTATTTACCTGGTGAAATGAAGGTGATATCTCAGCAAATCACTAGGTCTTACTGACCTTGGCAGAATTACAGTGCTAATATTTTCACATGGATGAACTGTTCTTAAACAATTTCTCTAATGTATATGGCAGAAATAGGCTTTCCATTAACACTGGGTGTATACGGTATATCTTCTCTTTCCATTTTTTTCTCCTTCAACAAACATTTACTGCAGTCTTTGCAAGGATAATTCTGCCTCCATGAAGGTCCATGTTTTCTCCTGGCCTCTCAAATAGTAGTGATCATAGGGTGTAAGGCCTTGTCCTGCAGGGAAGCTGGTGGTCTATGAAAGGATTTGCATTAAATAACATCTGCTTTTCCTTTTTGTGAATAATCTGAGAAATTGAAAAAGAAAGGAGTTACTACTGCAGGCAAACACCACCTGTATTACTGATACAGGCTTAGTAGGCTTAGAGTGGGAACCGAATGGGCGTTCTAACAAAGAGTGACATAAGGTACATTTACTCACTAGGTCTGGGTTTCCTTATATGGAAGGACTGCGTAGGTAAGATTTTTCTTAGAAAGATTTTATTTATTTATTTTTAGAGAGAGGGGAAGGGAGTGAAAAAGAGAGGGAAAGAAATAACAATGTGTGGTTGCCTCTCAAACACCCCCTACTGGGGACCTGGCCCACAACCCAGGCATGTGCCCTGACTAGGAATCGAACTGGCAGCCCTTTAGTTCGCAGTCTGGCACTCAATCCACTGAGCCACATTGGCCAGGGCTGTAGGTAAGATTTTTAATATGGAGGAGCAAAGAATTGGTGCTTGCTTTGGACAGGCTCATCTCAAGAGAAAGAAGAGTTGAACCCGTTGGAGCATGCTTAGCTAGTCTTTACAAATTTTATTGTACCAGTTAGAGGCTAATGTGTAAGGTGGAAAGAGAGGGGCCTTAGCTCTCTTCATACAAAGAAACATTGAACATAAGAAAAAAATCATTCCCCAATAACAGGTGGAAATTTTGAACAGAGAAATCAGTTCAAAAGTTTATTGCTAGGGAGAAAGCTGCAGGCTTCGTTACACAGTTATTATGATGCTCCCATTTTTCCCCTCTGAGGGGTATCTTCAGGATAACAATACTTCTACTATTTGATGGAAAATGAAGAGACAGCAGCTCTTGGGGCAGCCACAACAAGTTCAGGAAAAATTGCTTGAAATTTATGTGATCATACTCAGTACTTCAGTGCCGGCCACTGTACGGTACTGACGCAGCAGAAGACTGAGAGTTAAGAGACTTTGGCTCTAGGAGAAGTTTCATGATCATTAGCTCTGTTTTAGTCAGCGTGGGCTGCCATAATAAACAATACTATAGATTGGATGGCTTAAACAACAGGCACTTATTTCCTCACAGTTCTGGGTGCTATGAGGTGGCGATTAGAGTGCCAGCATGGTTGGGACTTGGTGAGGGCTTCGTCCTGCTGTGCACCCTCACAACCTCCTCTTTGCATGTACTAAGAGAGATGGAGTGAATGTTCTTCTCACAAGGACACTGATACTATCATATATGGGCCCGACCCTCTGACCTCGTTTACCTTTGATTACCTCCGTATAGGCCCTTTCTCTAAATAGTCACATTCCCTGTCAGGGGTTCAACATAGGAACTGTGGAAGGGGAGGGAGGCACAGTTCAGTTCACAGTAAGCTTATTGTGTGATGAGGCAAGTGATTTCCATCGGATTTTTCCTTCCTGTGAATGGCGGTTCATGCCTTATGTTACCTCATAAGGTTATCAGTACGTCAAGTGATATGGAGGGTTACATGTTGAAATGTTAAGGTGCCATGCATATGTCATTATTTTTTATTAATTTCTGAATCTAATAGTTACTGAGGGCAGACTTTGCTTGTTATTTAGATTCTTCTTTCCTTACCTGAGAGTTTCTGGATGACAGATAGGAAAGCTGGGTAATGATTGTGGCCTCATCCCCTTAAGAAAACAACGTTCTTTGGAGGCAGAGAATAGCTTGAAATTGGCATTGCACAACAAGGAATGTTGATTTTTCCATGATGATTTCAAACATTCAGAAACTAGATTTTACAACCAACCAACCAACCCTCTAGCAAGAAATCAAGACTTCAGTTTTATTCTATGTTTTTGAAGCAGAGTTTTTGGATCACATGCATGAAAGGTTAATAGAAGAAAGAAATCTATAAAGGCCCATCTCTAATTGGAGTACAAAAGAATATTATAAGGTAGACACAGGACAGAGAACATGAAGCAGTTTTCTCATTTTAAAGAGATTACCTTTGAATTCAGCACCTAGAGTTAGGTGTGGGCGAATGACCGGATGGTCCATTGCAATACATTGCTGTAAGAATTAGTTTCAGTTATTTCTCTGTGCTGCATTTGGCATTGTTCACAAAGTGATTCATTTAACATATCTTAGTAATATTCTCTCTATTATTTTAGAAGCAATATACAACTAATATTTTATTTTTTTTATTTTTAAAACTACACATATATTGTTCCCCCTTTTTTTTTAAGATTTTATTTATTTATTTTTAGATAGGGAAGGGAGGGAGGGGGAGAGAGAGAGAGAGAGAGAGAGAGAGAGACATCAATGTGCGGTTGCTGGGGTACATGGCCTGCAACCTAGGCATGTGCCCTGACTGGGAATCGAACCTGCGATGCCTGGTTTGCAGCCCGCGCTCAATCCACTGAGCTACACCAGCCACAGCAATATTTTAAAATATTATAATGGCAATTTTTTTCATTAGTTTTTTCCATCAGTTTTTTAAAATTTTATTTTAATCATTGTTCAAGTACAGTTTTGTCCTCTTTACTCCCATTGCAGCCCACCCACCTATCCCTCCCCACTTCCCTCCCATTAATAATAGCATTTTTTTTAAAGATTGAACCTGGAGCTCATCCATTTTCTCTTTCTTAGGATTATAGCACATGGAGTTGCTTTGGGAACAGGGGCAATGTGATTCTTGTCAGGGATGTAACACTGTTTGGTAATAGTAATACAATCCGCAAGTTGAATGTTTGAGCTGGTGTGTGAAGATGATTCATAACTAAAGAAGCTTCCAGGACTCTCCTTTGTGATTGATTGACCACTATAAATGGGTATTGGTGGGGCAAACAGGTAGAAGTTAGTTATGAGTATAGGATTTCCCACATCAGGAACATGGGATTATAATGTCAGAGATTTCACATTTTTCAGAATGTTGGACACATCTTTGGCTATTCTAGCAAGATGCTAGGCTGACATACAGGTAAGAGTCAGAGATTTGGAGAATCAAACTCTATAAAGTGGAGTGAACTCTTGAGACAAGGTCACACTTGCTGATGAAAAAGCAAAACCAAGAAATGTTAAATGATTGGTTCAAAGTCATCCAACAATTTAGGGATAGAATGAGAAGTACCCTTGGTCTTTTCTGGTTTAGTATTTCTTATATACAGCAAAGGGACAGGTATTACAATCATCCTATGGAGAAATTAAGACAAAGGAAGTTCCTTAGAAAACCACCAAAGCACTTAGGATCATAGACTCAGATCTTGTGAATGTTGAGAAAGACTTAAGGACTAGGTCTTTCGATGCTGTCTAATCCAATCTCCTGTACAACAGTTGAATCCGGTCTAAACAATCCCTGCCAAATGGTCAGTGGATGTTTGCACGCTTAGAGTGATGGGACACTAGATCTTTGATCTTTGTTTAGCTCAGATGCTCAGAAAGTTTAGCCTTTTATATTGGGCCTAGCTTGTCTTCCTGTAATTTCAACTCAAAGGTTTTAGTTCTGCTTTCTAAAGGTGATTCAAAAATCACACAGTTGACCATGGGAGTTTTATCCTCCATCCTCTTTCATGTGTAGTACCCTTGTCATTTCTTAGTTTCAACACTCTGTGTGTTAATAGGGCATATTTAAATGTCCACTGCAGCAATCTAATCTATCCATATGCTTACTACCAAGTAATTCAAGTTTATTTTGTAAAACAGCCCTGAAAAATCTCGAAAGGAGGTAAGGAAAGGGAAATGAAAATCCCCTGTAATTCATTTAGGCCAATTTGATTTCCTTGAGCTCTGTGCAAATGCTAGTTTTCATGTGGATTTCAGTATGACCAATGTAGTCTATTTGACCAAGTTGATTCAACCCATTTTCTAAAACTCATGGTCTGATTTGTTTTTTTGTTTTTTTTAATTCTTTATTTTATTGATTATGCAACTACAATTGGCCCATTTTCCCCCCTCACTCCCCACCACCCTCCCCATCCCCTCCCACCCTCATTCCCCCCTTTAGTTCATGTCCATGTGTCATAAGTTCTCTAGTGTCTACA